>CAIGQZ010001206.1:2383072-2395994 GCA_903798205.1 Danio tinwini | reverse complement strand
TTACTATTATTATATATATTTTTTTATAAAACCAAAAAATGACATATAATTATAAATAAATAACAGTAGTACTGTTATTATACAATTATTATTCTTCTAAATAAATAACAGAAATCAATCCTAAATGTAACTGTAAAACAATCGTAAGACACAACTGGAGTGATGCTAAGACAATTTAAGAAATCTTTTAGATAAATATTAATTTCATTTGAATTAAATTCTATAGACAATTCTAAAGGTGAATTATCGGTTTGTAAACATTCAGGATGGAGTGCTAGCATTTACAGTGAGGGAATGACATCCGATGTGGTGCAGTTTGTTGTAGTATTAGAGATAAGTTATATTGATTACATATTCAAATCAAATCAAAATCAAATCACTTTTATTGTCACATCATCAGCAGCACGTGTGCTATGATGAGTGAAAAGCTTAGGTGCTGGCTCCAGACAGTGGAAAATACAGATAGTGCAAATACAACAACAGTGCAAAAAACAGACAGTGCAAATACAACGACAGTGCAAAATACAGACAGTGCAAATACAACGACAGTGCAAAATACAGACAGTGCAAAAAAAAACAAAAAAAAACAGACAGTGCAAATACAACGACAGTGCAAAATACAGACAGTGCAAATACAACGACAGTGCAAAATACAGACAGTGCAAATACAACGACAGTGCAAAATACAGACAGTGCAAATACAACAACATACTCACAAAAAAAACAAGACAGTGTAAATTCATTCATTTTCTTTTCAGCTTAGTCGCTTTATTAATCTGGGGTCGCCACAGCGGAATGAACCGCCAACTTATCCAGCATATGTTTTACGCAGCGGTTTCACTGGGAAACGTCCACACCCATTCACACACATGCACACTTATACATTGCAGTCAATATTATAGCAATTCACCTATACTGCTTGTCTTTGGACTGTGGGCGAAACCTGAGCACCCGGAGAAAACCCACATCAACATGGGGAGAACATGCAAACTGACCCAGCCGAGGCTCGAACCAGCAACCTTCTTGCTGTGAGGTGATAGCCCTAAACCCCGCTAAATGTGTCGATCTATAATCTCTAATAATAACTCCTGTACAGCAGTCCCACAACATTCTGACACTCGATGACACTCGAACACCCTGTCAGAAAAGTCTAGCGGCTGAGAATGAGCTTTTACAGTGTCTGCTATAATGTTAATGTTGTTTTCGTGTGTTTACAGATGAATATAGCCACTGTGTAAATACACAGTTTAGTTATGATCTTACTGCCACATTATATCGTTATAATAACATAATAGATGCCATCAGTTATTTCCTGAAGATAAATACCAAAAAATAACACAACTGGAATAACTACAGCAGTCGCCATCGTCTGATCTCAAATGAAGCAAGAGATCATGATGACATATGATGACTTGTGCAGGTGCTGTAGTGCTGTCCCAATTCTTAGGGGTACATTTTGAAGCTCTTCCCCTTCACACTTGGTTGTTAGGGCCAAGGGGAAGGGGAAGGGGTACAAAAAAAGAATTGGGATTGGGCCTTATAGACGATTTATACTTCTGCGTCAAGCGCACGCGTATGCTACGGCGCAGCCTACGCATGGACGCATAGCCCCTCACCTTGGCCGTCAGCAACGTTGATACGCACCTCTCAAAAAATGTATTGCGTACGCGAAGCGCAAGCTCTGTGATTGGTCGGTTTGGTAGCGCTGATGAGTGTGGGTGGAGGTGAGAGCCGCGTGCCCGATGCAGAGAGTGTTTACAAGTGTGGAGTCCCGTGAAGGAGCTCCGGATGGAGACTGTTGTTTTGTGTTTACCTTATGATTAAAGTTGTTGCACGTCCGCCTGTTCCCACCTCAAAATGAGCGAATTTGAGCCACTTGTACATTATGGAAGTGTTCAGAAAAAACAGAACACCAGCGAAGAAACTCGACACAGAGAAACATAAACACCTACTGCCAGCTAGCGTTTCGGAAGTGTATTGCAGAGAAACAGAAACAGCGCGCAGATGTATAAATGCACGGCTACGCGCGAGGCATACGCCGTGGGTTACGCCGATCACTTGACACAGAAGTATAAACCAGGTCTTAGTCTTACCTCCCTGACTTATCATCCCTCCTTTTTGCGTTATACAAAAACTCTGCCAGAAGCATGCTTAGTCTAAATTAGTTTACCATCATATTATTTAAATTTAGTTTTGTCTACTTGCGACTCGTGCTGACAACTTCACATACTGTTACACCAGTTTCACAATGCATGAGCATCGCGGCTATTTTTTTGGTGTGCATGTTTCTCAACCGGGACTCACACCGGGAGTAGGAGCAGCACGTCATACGACGATACATGCGTTAAGCGTGCCAATTGGGCAAAAAGCTCAACTCGCGCCGCCTCATTTGTGCGTATCGCAGTGCAGGATGTCTATTTGCGTCTTTGCATTAACTTAACATGTAAATGTTTGCCGCTTCATCCGTGTCTGGTGTGAACGCAGCATGAGGAATTGTTTTTTGGATTGTCCACTGAACAAACCAATGAGCACATTTACATGGACACCAATAATTCGATTTTAATGTGATTAAGACAATACTCTGATTAAGAGTCTACCATGTAAACAGTGATTTTTGATTAATTTAATCGATTAAGGTCATAATCAGGGCCGGAGCAAGCCGAACTGCCGCTCTAGGCAATGAACTAGCACGCCGCCCTCAACCCGAAAGTGAAAACGAACCTGACCAATTCATAAAGTGAGGACGGGGGGTCCTCACTTTATGAATGTTGCGGATGAGTCAGTACGTTGGGTTGGGCGGCGGGGAGCGTTTGCTGCCCTCACTATTATGCCAGACCCCTATTATGCAAGTGTTCTGTTGATGTTGTGAATGAAAGTCAGTACGTTGGGTTGGGCGGCAGGGCGTGTTTGCCACCCTCATTATTATGCCGCTCTAGGCGGCCGCGCCGGCCCTGGTCATAATCGAACTACAGAGAAATCGAATTAAGACCTGTGGAGTATGCCGAATGTAGTCACATTACTGAAGTGCAGTACAGACATCTTAATCAAATCATTACCGTCATGTAGGACTTTTCGCCGCGTTTTTCAACAGGATAGTACACACACACACACACACACACACACACACACACACACCAGCTGATTGGTGGAGAGGAGACAGAGTGATGAAGCCAATTATGATATGGGAATGGTTAGGAGGCCATGAAGGCCAGTGGGCAAAAGTGGGTTAAACTTCCTAAAACTCTTTTTCGAAGGACATCCTGAGATTTTTAACAACCACAAAGAGGACCTCGGTTGAACGTCTCATCCGAAAGACGTCGCTCACTGAGCAGTAGTGTCCCAATCAATAGACTGGGGCGTTAGGACCCACATATACCACAGGTTGACTGCTGGTCTAACAACATTTCCGGCAGCAACCTAGCTTTTTCATGTGGTCTCCCATCCAGGTCGGGTATAATTATGGTATACATATAGCATACCTGCCAACAGTCCTGTTTTTCCCGGGAGTGTCCCGTATTTCAGACCCACCTCCCAGTTTGTAATTTCTCCCAGAAAACTTCCAGAATTTCAACCCCTTCCCCCGGTCCTCAGGTGATTGGTACAATCTGACACCCCATTCACACGGGGCTTCAGAGTCAACGCTTGACAGAGGGCGTATCTGAAGTTGGGGCTGACGTGATCGTCATAGCAGTGTCAGCCAATGAAGTTAGTCAGCAATCGGCTACTGTCTGAGCTGGTGTATTTGTATACAGCGATCTGATTGGCTGGCGCTTCTGTCGGCGCTTGAAAAGTTGAGAAAGTCCTAACTTTTGCAGAGATCAACGCCACTGTGGCGCAGACGGATCCACAATGCAGTTCGGCAACGCCTGTCGTCACCCATTCAAAGTGAATGGGAAGCCTTGAAGCTGACGCCCCTGCCCTTAATGGGGCGTAACACCCCCGGATCGCCGACAGACCAGGCACCCCTTCCAGTCGCTCTGCTCACCACCCCCCCTCCCGGATTTTCAGAGACAAATGTTGGCAGGTATGCATATAGTATAAAATATAGTATAAAATAAGTGTGTTGTTCACTGCCTGTTTGGTTTAGAATAAACATGAAATAAGTTTAATATTATTAAACTTATAGGTTATGATGTTTTATTATTATTAATGCATCTGAAAGTACTTCTTAAATATGAACTTAAAGACTTTTTTGAGGAATTTTTCCACTTAATTAACCTTCACGAGTTTCTTCTTTTACATCTCACAAATTGGTTTCACATAAAGTGGATTCTCAGAGGTTTTCTCAAGAGTTTCTCAGGATAAATGCCAAGACGTTCATAAGAATGTTGTGTGAAGTTCTGGAAAAAAATAATTTCAGAAGTTCTCAAATGTTTTCTTAAGAATATTTCACTTCCCAAGAAGAAAGTGTGGTTAGTGATACATGATGGTTTGGCAGCAAGACTCACCGATCAACATAATAAAAAAACACTCCAAGCTCATTGTTTGTTTCTTTAAGCTGCATTACCATAATAAACTCAACCAGCCTGACGAGTTATTCAGAGCTCTGCATATCGTAATACAGTAATGCCTGTCTCAGGATGGTGGGCTTCATTCATTTGTGCTGCTTTTATGTGAATTTTATTGTGTGCGAGCTGCTGACGTCAGCTGAAAAATAAGATTAAATAACCCAATCATTTTTGTAGTACTTTCAGTCATTTCAGAAAAGTAGACGCCATCACATTGTTTTAAAGCGGACCTATTTTGTAAAAATAGCGGAATGAACTGCCAACTTATCCAGCATATGTTTTACGCAGCGGATGCCCTTCCAGCCTCAACCCATATCTGGAAAAAATCCATACTCACTCATTCACAAACACATTCATACGGTCAGTTTTAGCATACCGATTTCACCTATAGGGGAGAACATGCAAACTCCACACAGAAACGCCAACTGACCCAGCCGAAGCTCGAACCAGCAACCTTCTTGCTGTGAGGTGATCGTGCTACCCACTGTGCCACCATGACACCCGTAACTAATAATAATAATAATAATAATTATTGGAGGCAAAATAATGCCTTTTGCTATTTTAAAATAAGATGTCACGTAAGAGAGTATTAATATAAATAAACATATACATTTACATGTAAAACACAATAAAATTGTGTGATTCTTAATTCAACTTTTTAATACTGTATGTCAGGGATGTCTAAACTCGGTCCTGGAGGGCCGGTGTCCTGGAGAGTTTAGCTCCAACCCTAATTAAACACACCTGAACCAGCTAATCAAGCAAAATACAGTGAGGGAAATAAGTATTTGATCACACTGTGATTTTTCAAGATCTCCTACTTAGAAATCATGGAGGGGTCTGGAATTTTCAGTATAGGTGCAATTCCACTGTGAGAGACAGAATCTAAAAATAAAAATGCAGAAATCACATTGTATGATTTTTTTTACAATTTATTTGTAAATCACTGTGTTAAATAAGTATTTGATCACTTGCTTTTCAGCAAATTTCTGACCCTCAAAGACCTGTTATTTTGCTTTAAAATAGTCCAGCTAGACTCTGCTCATGATTGTAATTTAGTAGCACTTGTTTGAGGTCACTAGCTGTCATAAAGACACCTGTGCATCCAACAATCAGTCAAAAGTCTAAGTAGCAACATGGCCAAAACCTAAGAGCTGTCAAAAGACACAAGAGATGAAATTGTAGACCTTCATAAAGCTGAAACTGCTACGGGGCAATTGCCAAGAAAGAGCAACTGTTGGAGCAATTGTCAGAAAATGGAAGAGGCTAATGATGACTGTCAATGTCCTTCAGACTGGGACCCCACGGATGATCTCTCCTTGTGGGGTATTAATGATGCTAAAAATGGTCTTGAATCAGTCCAGAATTAAGCAGGAAGAGCGGATCAATGTCGTGAAGAGAGCTAGGACCACCGTTTTCAAGGGTACTATCAGTAATACAGTAATATGTCATGTTTTAAAACCATGCATCACACGGAAGGTTCTCCTGCTTAAGTTAGCCCATGTCAAGACCCATCTGAAGTTGGCCAGGGACCATCTGAATGGTCCAGATTATTCATGGGAGAAAGTCCTGTGGTCAGATGAGACCAAAGTAAAACTTTTTGGTCGTAACTCTATTCACCGAATTTGGAGGAAAAAGAATGATGTGTATCATCCCAATAATACCATACCTACAGTGAAGCATGGGGCTGGAAGCATCATGCTCTTGGGTGTTTTTCTGCACAGGGGACAGAATGACTGCACTGTATTAAGGAGAGGATGAACGTGGCCATGTATTGTGAGATATTGGGCAAAAACCTCCTTCCCTCAGTCAGAGCATTAAAGATGGGTCGTGGCTGGGTCTTCCAACATGCCAATGACCCAAAGCACACAGCCAGGAAAACCAAGGAGTGGCTTCGTAAGAAGCATACTGAGAGATCCTGAGAGATCTAGAGAAGATCAGTGGGCAAAATCCCTCCTTCAGTGTGTGCAAACCTGGTGAAGAACTACAGGAGCCCTTTGACCTCTGTAATTGTTAACAAAGGCTTCTGTACTAAATATTTAAAATGCTTGACTCAAATGATCAAATACTTTTTTCACACAGTAATTTACAAATAAATTGTTAAAAAATTATATAATGTGATTTCCTGCTTTTTTTATTTTTAGATTCTGTCTCTCACAGTGGAATTGCAATTATGCTGAAAATTCCAGACCCCTCCATGATTTCTAAGTAGGTGATCTTGAAAAATCACAGTGTGATTAAATACTTATTTCCCTCACTGTACGCTAGAAACTTCCTGGCAGGTGTGTTGAAGCAAGTTGGAGCTAAACTCTCCAGGACACCGGCCCTCCAGGACCGAGTTTGGACACCCCTGCTGTATGTTTTCCTAACCTGGACAACAAGTACATTATGAACCAAGGGGTGTAAACATTGTAGGATCTCCAAGTCATCACTGCTGGAAAGGCTTCAAATATGCATGAAAGCCGATGCGCAGGAGCTGGAGGACATTTCTGCAGAACTGTGGAGAAAACAGGACTGATCTGTGACATATCTCACAAACAAAAACACAACCTGCCCCATTTAAAAACAGAAACAGTGGATCTTCCATGTAAAACACATGACCAAAAACCAAGCTCAATGTTCGAAGTATAACATCATTTAACTTAGTATAGTATGCTTATATAAGTATTATATTTTTGACAGAATAGAAGCATTCAACCCAGTCTAGTTTATGCAATAATTAACTGATTACAATAATGAATATTTATTTATTTAAAAACAAAACTTAATCTAGTCAATTACTAGCACAACACTTAATGAATATTCTCTTTCTGATCTGGAAATCTTTTGTTTGATTATGATGTTTTAACTTTTAATTGAAAGAGCAAAAACAAACTATATCTAAATTGTTTAAAAAAAAACCCTAAATTAATACACCTATCATGTTTATAATGCTTGTGTGATAATGCTAACTATCTTTTTTTTATGAGGGCCGACTCTGATTTCTCACGTTGATTTCATTTTCAAATCAAATCAAATCAAATCACTTTTATTGTCACATCATCAGCAGCACGTGTGCTATGATGAGTGAAAAGCTTAGGTGCTGGCTCCAGACAGTGGAAAATACAGACAGTGCAAAATACAGACAGTGCAAATACAGCGACAGTGTAAAATACAGACAGTGCAAAATACAACAACATACTCACAAAAAAAAAAAACAGTGTAAATTTGGCAATGTGACAGTGATGCGTACGATGGATAGGTGTACACATAGTTGTAGGCAGTATTGTTTAAGTATGGATTGGTTAAAGTGCAGTGCATGCTACATCTTTATGGTGTGGGGTATGGGAGAGTTTGTGTGGGGTGTGTTAAGTGTTCATCAGCCTGATAGTCTGAGGGAAGAAACTTTCCTTCAGTCGGCTGGTGCGTGACCGAATGCTGCAGAACCGTCTGCCTGAGGGTAGCAGAGAGAAAAGTCTATGGCTTGGGTGGCTAGAGTCGCTGATGATTCTCTTGGCTTTCCTCATGCACCTCCTAGTGTAGATGTCCTGGAGGGAGGGAAGCTCACCTCCTACTACACGTCCAGCAGTTCGCACAATCCTATGTAGACCTTTGCGATTGCTGCTGGTTCTGTTTTGAACAGGCAGAAGTGTTTTGTCACAATCAGCTACTGAGGAGCTTCTTGTGATGCAAAAGTAGAAAATAAACCCAATAATGAAAAATAAATCTTTATAATTAAAAAGCACATTCTTCTTCATATGGTTTGTTTTGTGCATGTATGAGTTGAATTTGTATTGTTTTGAGTTTTATTATTTGCCTAGCAATTATATTTAATCATTCATTATTTTTATTTTACATGTTCGAAATAAATCTTTTTACGTCTATTCATAAAAGCGGCTGCAGTGAACAACGACTGTTCAATCTTGTGTAGAGAAAACATCTTGCTTGCCTTTCTGTAAACAACAGACATGCATCTTCTGCAGCACCTCGCACATGATTGGCGCTCATTAACGTCATTCACACATCAGTGGACCAATCAGAAGAACTCAGGGGCGGGGCAAGTGTTGCTCTCGAGCTTCTGTTTTTTAAGTTATCATGACAACAGCAAATTGACAGAACTATTTCTGAGTGCTGCATCTCGCTTTTTCAGACACAAATATACAATCTTTGTGAATGTCTGCTAAGTTGTTGCACTGCTGTGGTCTTTTCTGCCTAACTCCAGTGACTGTATTCGTCATGAGCGTGCATGAACCGAACCGTCACTCCCATACTTTGATGGTTTGGAACGAATACAAATACTGTTACACCCTTAGTAAACATGCTTCCCAATACCAGGAGCCTTGTAAGAACAGTGCATAATGGCTTGTTTCCACTTAGTGGTACAGTACGGTACGGGTCGGTATGGGTCACCTTTATCAGGCTTGCATTTCCACTACAAAGGGTACCCTTTTGGTGGGCGTGGTGTACTACAGAGAGTTTCAGTCGACGTCATTCTCGCTCGAATAAATGTCTACAGTAAAGCTGTACCGGTCGTTCACATTATATGAGAAGCTCTTCTAACAAAACAGATGCTTTAAACATATTAATACTTGTTTATAAATGTTTATTACTAACATTTCTATGAACATGATTTGATTATAACTGCAGATCAATGTCAGTGTGACACTGTTACAGCCTACTGTAATTATATAAAATAAATAAATGCAACATATATGAACACATACAGACCCTTACAGTCTCCGATGTGGAGCAATCGGACAACACGCAACATATACAGTAGCCCACAGTCAGAGCTAACCTCTCATCCGTGTCTGTAATCTTCAGCAGCACATGTAGCCTCTGTTAGAGAGTAATTCCATCATTCCCAGTTCATAATAGTCCAAAAGGTGATGATAAACATGGCAGATTGTTCATGATTTGTTCATGGCAGATTGTTTAGGTTGCTGAAACTATTTGCTCCTGTGTTTTGTTGGGCTTCTCCTTTTTTCCGCGCTTCACTCTTGCGTTTGTCCTTTTCTTTCTGAATGGATCAGATGTTGAAGACGCTTCATTAATCACACACACGTTATTATCATCAGCTCAAGAAGTTCGTTATATCAAATCTAGACGCGGTCGTGAGCTCCCGTGAGAAAGCGAAAACCGCTCACACTTTTAGACGGCCTTGTAAAACAACAACAGGACACTGCAGATTCTTGGCTTTGTGGCTGTTCATCAAGACAACGACATGGTTTGTTTTGAGCCCGGGTCATCCATGGATCTTTATTATATGTAAATAGTTGTCTCGGCGGTGTATTTAAAAACATGGCGACATTGTTTTGATTCTGGCTAGCTCCACGAGATCGTGACGCATCTCTGTAAACCAATCAGCGTTCAGCTGTGTGTGTAGCTCCACCTTTTGGTACCCTTTCTCGTCTTTGGTACCCTTTTGAAAGGGTGCCGAAAAAGTGGTTTGGTACGCTTTTGACAGTGGAAATGGACATAAAAGCGTACTGAACCGAACCGTACCGTACCACTCAGTGAAAACGGGCCATAAGATGCACAGAGGTATGAGAGCACCACCTAGCTAATAGAGTTAGTCTGTACTGTAGAAATGTTGGCCAGTTCATCCCTCAATGCCGTAACAGAACCCTGCATTCAGTGGTGACTAACGTCCAACTCAAAACTGTACTAACTCCAATCAAAATTACCAGTTTAAATTACTCACCCCTACTGTGTTGCTATGTGTTTCTACTCTTGTTGACTCAGGTTCTTGGAACTTCTGGAACTTTTTTTCTGGGAAATGGACTGGCCTGCACAACAACCCGACTGAAAATGAAAAGAGAGCTGACTGTGAGCCAGGTCTTCTTACATTTAGTCATTTAGCAGACACTTCTGTCCAAAGCGACTTACAATTGAGGAGAATTTCAACAATTCAACAAGAAGAGATAATACATACAAGAAGTGCTAGTTACCCAAAGTAAAGGCTGATTTATACTTGTGTCAAGCACATGCGCATAGGTCTTGCCATGGCTGACGCTATTGCACACCTCTCAGTATCGCAAGCTCTGTGATTGGTCGGTTTGGTAGCTGTGACGAGTGTGGGCGCCTCTGAGAGCCACGAGCCTGATGGAGCGAGTGTTTACAAGTGTAGAGTTCGGTGAAGTGTTTTGGGTTTACCTTATGATTAATGTTGTTGCAAGTATGCCAGTTCCCGCCTCTGAATGGGTGAGTTTGAGCTACTTGTACATTAAGGTAGAGTAAAAAAAAAAACACCCCTTAAGAAACTCGACACAGGGAAACATGAAAACCTGCTGGCAGCTAGCGTTTCTAAAGTGTTATTGCAGAGTAACACAAACAGCAAGCAGAAGTATAAATGCACGGTTATGCGTAAGGCAGGTGCTTTGGGTCACGCCAATCACTCCATGCAGAAGTATAAATAAGCCTTAATTTGTTTGTGCTTAGATAATTTAGTGCTAGAGCAGGAGTTTTTTGTTTGAGAGAGAAAGTGCTTGTACTGTATAGGTGGTTTTGGTATTATTCACCAGGCTTCATGTGCTCTCTGAAGAAATGCATTTTTAGTTGTCGTTTAGAGGATACCAGTGTATCCACAGTCCGAGTGGGAATGGGAAGATCATTCCACCAGCGAACTACATTGAATGAAAAGGTTTAGGAAAATGACTTGTAGCCTCTCTGCGATGGCACCACAAGGCAGTGCTCACACCCTGATCAAGGCTTCTGGAGAGGATCTAGGCCAGAGGTGCCCAAACTCGGTCCTGGAAAGTTTAGTTCCACCCACAATCAGACACACCTGGGCTAGCTAATCAAGCTCTTACTAGGCTTTATAGAAACATCCTTGCCGGTGTGCTGAGGCAATTTGGAGCTGAAATCAGCAGGATACTAGCCCTCCAGGACTGAGTTTGGACACCCCTGATCTAGACCTTCTTGTCCAACATCAGCACCTCACCTCACAAACACACCCCTACTTACAAAAATTATATGTATATAAAAAAAACATTTATATAATGAAATGCAACATGGGGAAATTCCTCAGATTGCAGAAACTGAAATGCCAACACTGCTGTTTTTTTTTTTTATGAACTCTATAAAGTTCAAATGTTATTTCCTTTTTAACCCTCATAACCTTGTTTTTTTTTCTCCTCAAAGCGTATTTAAGGATAATCGATGATAGTTATTGGGTTAGAGTGGGTTTGCCTTACAAGGACACGCTCTTGTCACAAAGTGCTGCTTTTATTATAGCATGTCCCTATGCAGCAGCAATTTAAATGCCAAAAATCATGACAACTTATGGGCTAATGCTGGGCCACTTATGCAACCCTCTTAACAGTGCCTTTGTTCTTTAGAAACATACATGAGAGCCTGGCTTGAGTTTAAGGATTCTGAAAACTCTAGTCTGAGAAAGATTGAACTGTTTGGGGGGGGGGGGGGGGGAGAAAAAAGAAAAAAAAAAAAAAAAAGCAGTTCTGCTGATCACCTGGTCAATACCATCCCTACAAGGAAGCAGGGTGGAACAGTTGTTGCAATGATTATTAAACATCTTTACAGGCTATGTAGCTACTAAAGCTGTGTTCAAGTATACTTGCTAGTCCCATTTCTGTAAAATATTTAAGACAACTTTAGTTGAACCACAGCACTACTTGACAACTAATCAACTAGAAATCTTCAACACAAAGTTAACAGACTTGGTGTATACTAATATTTACAGTGCCACAAATGGTTTGTGCACTAAACTACATTTTTTTTGGCTAAAAGTACCCACAAACATTATGCTTAAAATAGATTCAGTTTAATAACCCATTTAGATGTGCTCCATTTTGCAAGGTTAACATTCCAACAATAAACAAACCAATATTAACTGAATAGCATTGAATTGTTACAAGTAATTCTATAATGCTGAGGCTAAATGACAATCATGTGGATATTTAAAAAGGTGCAAGACTAAGAAATCCAGTCACAAGAGGTTTCCAACATTACAACTCAGAAAACACCTGATCCATACTCTGGAAGTATGGTGTACAGTAAGTGAAGACGTAGAAGCACCATTTTAGTGAAATGAACAGACAACTAGAGAAAATAAAAAGCCTCAATTTTTATTAAGGCAACTCATTCAAACTAGAGACATTAGAAACAGCCTTTAAATTGCTCACATTACTCAAATCACCATAGACAACAAGAATGTCAGCATTAGACTCATGAAACACACTAACAGAATATGGCTCAGGTTTGACAGGTACATTTGGAATGTGATTGGATTGCTCAGAAACACCACCAGAAAGTAGATCAAAAATTGATTTCAACGCAGAATTTACTAAGCTGAAGTTACCATGCTGAGTGGAGTTGGCCTCTGCAGCATCATCTAGGCTGAAGTTACCATGCAAGGTTGAGTTGGCCTCTGCAGCATCATCTAGGCTGAAGTTACCGTACAGGGTTGAGTTGGA
>CAIGQZ010001206.1:2307969-2354108 GCA_903798205.1 Danio tinwini | reverse complement strand
AATTTCGAGTTATAAAGTCATAATTCAGAGTTATAAAGTCAGAATTCTGAGTTGTTAAGACTTTATAATATAATATATAATATGATATAATAATATTTATAATATTCTGACTTTATAATTTTTTTTTGTTTTTATAAAAAAAATTATTTATCATACATTATTATTATTTTTTTATCATTCAGTGGCCGAAACTGAGAATTCTGACTTTATAACTCGGAATTGCGACTTTTTAACTCAGAATTCAGACTTTATAATTTTTTTTTATTATTTAAGTAGTTTTTTTTAATCATATTTATATATATATATCATTCCGTGGCGGAAACGGGCTTCCATAGATAACAGATGTTTGTTCTGTATACAATCAAAAAATATATATAATTACTTAAGCGGCAAATAATATTGACCTTAGCAGATTTAATATGCTTTATTTCAAAATTCCTAAAATAAAATGACTTTCTGCAGAAGAAATAATATAATAAGAAATACTATGAAACAGTGTTAAACAGTGCTGGGAAAATATTTGAAAAAGTGCATCATTATTAACTTTATTAACAAACATTGTACATCATTTTAAATATGTGTTCAAACAGTAGGAGTAAAATAAAGACAAAGGAATGGTTGTAAGCTGTTGTTTAATTGCTATATTTCTGCAGAGCTCAACTATGGTGGTCTTGTAATGCACTTTGACTATGTTTGGCTGAGAGATCACTGCAGATCTGCTTCATGCTACAACTCAAAAACCAACCAGCGTAATCTGGACACGGCCAGCGTCGATCTGACCATCAGGCCTTCCAAGAGCAGAGTGGATGAACACAACCTCTTCCTGACATGTGAGTGCTGAACGCGGATTAATCTTGCCTAAAAGTTAAACAAACCTGATGCCTCTTCAGAGTGGAGATGATCTGCAAATCTTGAATTTTCATTCGGAAGCGATTTTGAACATGTCTCATGTAGCGGTTGCCCAATAGCGCATAGTAAACAATTTGGGGCTTGTGTTTTCAAAATAAAAGTCCCACATACATAGTAAGGTAAATATCAGCTGGAAAATAACCAAGGGAGGGAAACTATTATTGTTTTCTCACTACAAAACGTTTGGCTTATCAAACGCAGCCTGAGGCGTGCATATTAAGGATCTCTGAGCTACATGAGTTTGTGCTCTGTTGATGATGGGGCTGCTTTGTTTGTTTTGTCCTCTGATTGGCCCATTGTCCACCACAGTTTTACACTTGTGGAAATTACGTGAGAAAGAGGAAGCTGGTGTCTGAGGCTCACAGTATGTCTATTTCCATATACTGATCTATTATTATTTTACTATGTCTTGTCTTTTTAAACCTGTTGCTATAAAAATAAAATAAAATCTTACAGCTCCCCTAGAGGTAAACAGTTGAGTTTTACCATTTTTTGAATACATTCATCTGATCTTCGGGTCTGGCAGGAGCACTTTTAGCTTAGCCTAGCGTCGATCATTAAATCAGATCAGACCAGTAGCATCTCACTCAAAGAGTTTTGATAATTTTCCTCTTTAAAGCTTGTCTCTTCTGCATAACTGTAATTACGTACTAAGACTGGCAGAAAATAAAAAGTTGCTATTTTGTAGTCTGATGCTGGTAGCTAGACGCGGTACACACGAATAAATTGCGCTAGTCGTGCGTAAATAGACGCATGAACATTTTGAGTTTACTCGCTTCATTTGCGTGTGAATTCCGCTTCATTCGCGCGTCAACTTCACTTCACAACAGACACGGATTCACGTCATGGGCGGGGCTTCTGTCTGCTCGGTGACTGTAGCTTCGTTGCTAAATGGCTAACATGGATTTTATTGAGAAAATAGCTGTGTTTAAGTGCTTTTATAAAGGCTGAAAAACAGCGTTGATTCGTTTGGCTCCATGTCTGAGTGCACTAGATCCATTCTGAGGTGCACCCAGCTCTGTGAGCTCATCAACTCCTCCAGAAACTAAACCTGGATGATGGAGGCTTTCAGCGGTGCTTCCAACTGTGCCGAGCCCAGTTTGATGAACTAATGTTCGGTGTCGGCAGGAGAATTTTCAGCAGCAACAACAGGCGCTATGTCATAATCACTCCCTTATAAGAGAAAGGTCCTGATTGATTAATACGGCGCGAATGTCTGCTGAACTTCAGATTTTCCAACTCGAGCGATTCATTAAGCGCGTCAAACGCTCGACTCACGCCACTTCATTTGCATAAATCATGTCATTCATGCAGCCTTATTCACACGTATCACGCCACAGGATGTCTATTTGCGTCTTTGCATTGGTTAAATGCATTGTAGTGTTCACAAAGACAGATAAACAGGACTCAGCAAAGTTTGTGTGTTTGTGTGCTGTATAAATAGTCCAACTCATCAGTCTTTCAGCAGCTTCAGCTGTGTGAGTGTAATCAAACAGGATCAGGAACTGGTGTGAGTGTTTGGTGCATGACAGGAACTTGTAGTTCTTGAAATGCCGGATTTGTAGTCTGTTAGTGATCTGCACAGGATGGATCACAGGTGATGTGACAGACAGGCAGCTACAAAGTCACTGCTAGTGTTCATTTTACACATTAGCATTAAAAATATCACATTTACACAACATGCATACAACTTAAGTCTGAATATAAAAGAATTATTAGCCCTCCTTTATATAGAAGATTTTTTCAACACATTTCTAAACATAATAGTTTTAATAACTCATTTCTAATCACTGATTTATTTTATCTTTACCATGATCACAGTAAATTATATTTGAATAGATATTTTCAAGACACTAGTATTCAGATTAAAGTGACATTTAAAGGCTTAACTAGGTTAATTAGGGTAAAGTTAGGGTAATTGGGCAAGTCATTGTATAACAGTGGTTTGTCCTGTAGACAATTGAAACGAAACAAATATTGCTTAAGGGGCTAATAATATTGACCTTAAAAATTAAAAGCTGCTTTTATTCTAGCCGAAATAAAACAAATAAGACTTTCTCCAGAAGAAAAAATATTATAGAAAATACTGTGAAAAATTCCTAAATCTGTTAAACATCATTAGGGAAATATTTGTAAAAGAAAAAAAATTCACAAGAGGGCAAATAATATTGATTTCAACTGTAGCTTTTCCAAGATTGCTTAGTATTGTGATAGTGATAAGAAGATCAAGCATCTTGAATGTTGTCTTCATGTTTCAGTGCTTACCTCTATTGTGCTAAGATAAGATTTAACACTCTTTTAAAACAAAGATGGATATCTTGTTCCTAAGTAAAGATAAGCCTCTGAGAGAAAGACAGAGAGACTTTGACTCTTACGAAACGTAGACAGACCACCTATGAGACTCACTTTAAAGACAGCATTACATTATTGCAGTCGGTTATATAGTAACAGTGTTCCATACTTCCTCATGACTTTATGTCTGTGTTACTTTGGCCCAGGTTTATGTCAGATGCCTGGTTAAATATTTGATGTGATATTGCATTAACTTACATAATGTCATGTGAATCATGTACATTAGACTTTCAGAAATTTAGGAGAAATCGTCCTTATATCTTACATCAAAATCCAATATCTTGAATGACTTCTAAAATGAATTTAATTTTCACCTGAGCTGTTATATTTCATGTATCAGCTTTACAGAACCATTGACAAAATGACTTACCAGTACTGTCTCACTGTCTGAACACTTTGTTCTGGACATTTTTTACACAATGTAACCAAGGACGGCAGCATTAATGATGTTTTTCACTCTCAGACACAAACCTTCTCTCAGTACAAAAGCTTTTGCAATAAATAGTTTTATTTAATTTTGTTCAAATATTTTGTAATTTCCAATTTTTCAATTAGGATGGGAATAATTGACCTGGGGTGCATTTTCTAAAACTATTGTTAGTCAACTATGGATTGCAAATGTGACAAAGTTCAGCTAATGGGAGCTCGAATTCTCACTATGCACCCATTTTACAAGCCTGTTATAACGCGTTTAACGGTCATCAGCATCTTAAATCCTTGAAAGTTTTTAATATTTAGATATGTTAAAAAAATGTATGAACATTTATATGTATTTATGTATGTATTATATTATCTTTGCTTCAAATAACATAAGATGTGCATATCTAATGCAGCGTCTATGGGACAGGACAGTACATTTGTCGTTATTCTCTCCTCCGATTGCCGTCATCAGTCTCATACAATTATTTCTTTTTTCTGAAAGTCTTTATAACATCATCGTGGAGTTTTTCTTTTATTATTTGAGCAAATAAGATTGTAAAATAATGAAATATGTCCTGCGCGCTCGCGGTTTTTAAGGAAACTTTTCGGTGCGGTAATCAGGTCAATATTATTGTTCAAAAGGGTAATGATTATAATATATATATGTATTTTGTGTGGCTAGTTATGTGCATTGAGGTGGAGGTTTTTAATCATTAAATGATTGTCAAACTGTAATTTTTCATGTTATGGACTGTTGAATTTACAATGTGTTGGTGCACAATTGGTGTATTCTTTGTGAAATGATATTTTTGAATATGAAGGTAAACAGTCCCTAAGGGGTTAATTATGGAATGTTGAAATGAAAATGAGATTGGTTTGGAGTGATCGTCTAATGACGCAATGTGATTGACTGTGGGATAAAGGGGTGGAGTAAGGAATTTGTGTTACACACTGAGGAAGGCATTGTGCCGAAACGTTTGTGTTTTCTGAGTCACCCGTAGAATGTAAAAATAAAACAGCATGAAGTAAATACTTGATGAGTGCGAATCATTACCCTTTTGAGCAAATAAGATTTAAAAAAAATATTTGTTGTATTTTCCCATTCACTGCACTCTAAGTTTCCCCAACTACGACGACTTCTGCTGCTGAGAAACCCGCAAATGTGAAAGTGGTCTATTGTTAGCAAACTAGTGGTTTATTATTATTAGTACTTACAAAAATGGCTGTTTATTGCTTATAAAGCACATACTCTGCATGATCTTATAACTACAATTCATTAATTCATTTGCTTTTCGGCTTAGTCCCTTTATTAATCAGGGGTCGCCACAGCGGAATGAACCACCAGCTACAACCCAGTACTGGGAAACCCAACTACTACTGTACCTTAATAACTTATATTAAGCAACAAATTAGGAGTTTCATTCATTCTTTAATTTTATTTTCAGCTTAGTTCCTTTATTAATCCGAGGTCGCCACAGTGGAATGAACTGCCAACTTATCCAGCATATGTTTTACGCAGCGGATGATCTTCCAGCTGCAACCCATCACTGGGAAACACCCATACACACTCATTCACACACATACACTACGGACAATTTAGGTTATTCAATTCCCCTATAGTGCATGTGTTAGGACTGTGGGGGAGCACCAGGAGGAAACTGGAAGGGCATCCACTGTGTAAAACATATGCTGGAATAGTTGGTGGTTCATTCCACTGTGGCGACCCCTGATGAATAAAGGGACTAAGCTGAAGGAAAATGAATGAATGAATAAAAAGGAAATTAATTTACTCCCCAACTATTGTTGAGCTTATCTTGTACTGAAAAGACCCTGATGGAAATACAGTTTCACTCCACTTATAATGGCTTCCCTTGATAAACACTGATGAAATCTTAACCCCCCCCCCAATATGTTATTTTCTAATGAACAGGGTTCCCATGCCTTTTGAAAGTACTTTAAAGGGCACCTAGATTACCCCTTTTTCCAGATTTAATATAAGTCTTTCGTGTCCCCAGAATGTGTCTGTAAAGTTTCAGCTCAAAACACCCATCAGATTATAGGTTATAGCTTTCACTAGTTTGTGTTTTATAGCTCTCAACAGATTTTTGCTGTTTTTGTGTACTGCGCCTTTAAGGCTAGTCCTCCCCGCCCACCGTTCCCACGTGCCTGTCAGAGTGCCTCAGTCTCCACCCTCGGCTGCCTCAGACAAATGACAGACATGAAGGAGGCAGATCTCACGTAACGTTTATGAGAAAAACTACAGTAAGATCTTTCCTAATGATTATTTGATGCATTTGTTGTGGAGCTGCAGGATGGGTCAAACACAATGTCGTTACAAAGTTCACGCACACACACAGACACACACACATACAGCGTTTAGCTTTGCACTGTCTTTGCATGCAAATGTGACCGTATACAGGTTAATCTCCACTGCTGTATGGATATCTGTTACGTTAATGTACAAAATAAACCTGATTTAACTTCCACAAACCGGGATTGAAGCGTCTTTTTATAATTGTTCTGACACGCGGCTGTGCTGATGAAGTAAAGCTGAAGTTAATCGCTGTAATTCATTAACATGCACTGTTTTAAAACATTTTGAACTCGTAAAACTCACTCGCAAACTGAACAGGTCTTTTATTCCCGGTTGATTTGCGCTCGTCCTGTCTTGTTGATATGATTATGGCTATTGAATATAGCCCAATATGACGCTCTATACACTATACCTACACATATGTCTGTACAAACAGCTTGAAAAGTAGATTTTTCACCATAGGTGCCCTTTAAAGTACTTGAATTTCAGACATATGAATTCAAGGCATGGAAAGAGCATGGTGTTATTTCAACAATTGTACTGTGCTGCTTTCAAAAACTGAACAAAAAAACTAAGAAATTCTTAAAATAAAAATCTAAAAAACTATGAAAAATAACCATAGACTGTAAAAGATATAGACGTAGTATCCATGACATCGCCCATAGATTTCTGAAGGGCAAAAATGAAGCTACGAGTGGGCGTGGCCAACTGGCACCATTTTGTTCGAGCGTCATCGCGCCAACCGGGGGTAACCAAATAAGGACAAAGAGGCAGACAAAGAGGCTACAGACGCCTGCTAGCATTTTGCTTAGGATTTCTTTGGGAGAAAGTCTTAATACTTCATTACTTGCGACTCTTTTGTGTTCTGACCACATGTGCTTGGTTGTATACTATATCAATAAAGTGTGATAACACTGAGCCTCTAAAATTGTTTTTATGGAAAACGTGAATTACTTCCAAATACTTCAAATATAGTCCATGTTAGTAAATGCAAGACTATGAAATCCAGGCAAAACACTGTATGACAACGCTTCAGATGACTGTTCAATAGCCTACAGCTAACCAATCTGTCAGATTCTGGAGTGCATTACAGCTCTAAAGAAAATTATAAATGATAAATGATCTTAAAACAAATACATTTCACTCACCTGGGAAATGGAGGCCATGTGAATGGTCAATTAAGGGCACACAGCATGCCATATCATCTGATAATTGTAGGAAATAATTCCAAAAGGCAATTGACTGTGTAAAGCCACATAAAAAACAACACAAAAATAAGATGTATATGCCGAGTTCAGCAGATAATCAGCTGGAATCAGCTGAGGTGACAAGACGGCAACCAGCGAGACCTAGCTGTCACGCAAGTGGCCACGCCCTTAATTATGCAAACTTAATATAACTTAATATGAATGAAACGGATGAGTAATAAAAAAATTCACCCCCTCACAGTTGTCCTGAAGGGTAGTATTAGCTATATGAACTGAAATAATTTTTGTACCAGGCTGTAAACTTATTTTCTGCTGTAAAGTTGGCCATTCTAACATTGGGGTCAATTGAAATGTGCTCTATAATGGAGCCAGGACTAGCGGAATTTTGATGAATTGCAGTTTCAGTTACTTCTGTATTAGCTTCATGAGGGAGAGCGGGAGGTTGCCGCTTGATAATACCGCATTTTATCAATACTGTACTTCAGAAAGCGCATTTGAATATTACCAGTATTGAATTTAACCAATTGTATTGTATTGTATTGTATTCTTTGTACATGACTTTAAAATGATTTATTTTATAATGGTCTACATTTGTGAAAATGACACATATAAAACATCTTCATTATGACATTTTAATGTAAATATTAAGTGTAAGTGAAATATTAAGTACAGGATGAACTTTCTATATATGCTTGGGGTGTAAATTACAGTTATTAGTCATTTATTAAGTCCTTGAATTTGGTGTCCATGAAAGAGTGGGGACCCTGAATTAAGTAATTTCCCTGTTGTTTGTAATGCAGGGCCAGATGGTCACGTCACACGGTACAACCTAGCTTGGCTAGCCCAGAACAGCTATGAGGGCCAGATGAGGAGTGCCATACAGCCTCGCATCCTCTGGAACGCACACATTTACTCCAGTGCTAAAGTTCCCGCTGCAAACTGGGACAAGTTCATGAGCTGTGACGAGGAGCTGAAGAACTTCCTGAACAACTTCCTGCTGTATGGGATTGCCTTTGTTGAAGGTGTTCCCCCAACTCTTGAAGCCACAGAAACAGTGACCCAAAGAGTGAGCCTCATCAGGTTAGTCCTAGTGTTCATAATGACTCAATTACATCTCACAAACTCTTTTGATAGGAAATGTAAAGGCACAGTATGTAATTTTTACCATTAGGGGGCGTGTGTTCACAACAAACAAAGGTGTAGTTTAATGACCGAGTGTGGAATGAGGGTATATGCACAGCTAGTTTTTTCCCCCTACCGATAATGTTCAGGTGAATGGTTAATGTGACTTTTTTTTTATTTTATACAGTTCTTTTTACAGCGTCGATGTAATTAAAATACAATCAGTTAAATAGACTTAAGCATTCATTTAGTTCAGGGCTATTCAGGCAATTTGTGCGAAAAATAGTGTGACCAAGGCATCAAAACTAAATTTAGTTTAGTCGAAAAGCGGCCGCTATAGTTATGAAGTGACGTGCGTCCGTTCAATACAGCACGAGCTGCAGTTGAAGGCTGCGCAGAGAGTGAGTCAAGTGACATTAAGCGAGTGACGCGGGCAGCCGAAAACATTTGGATATGTTTGTAGAAAAGGCGTTTGTACAATGCACTGGTATCGTTAATAGAGATGCAATGATTAGCCGATTTCACTATTAACCGCACTTAAATTCATTACGATTAATTAATCGTAAAGTCTTCTCTACGCCGCGTTTCTGTTGCACGGTTAAAACTGCTGCAACTAAACAGAGTTATGCCAACTGTGTGCTAGTTTAAAGTTCAGAGCTTATACTCTGAGGCTAATATTGGAATAACTATAGCAGCAGGCCGTTCACATATTGCGTCTTTTCCGCACGCAAATTCATTATTTTAAATGCAGACGTGCGCATATTGGGAGCCATGTGCGCACGGCTCGTAGAGCGGACTGACGCACTCACACAGTAGAAATGATCTCACGCTGTAGTGGTGAAAGTTGTGCGTGGCTTTCAGTGCAATGTAAACAAGATATGTTAGACAGATTTAGACATTATTACAGATTATTAAAATGGTTATGCATGTATGAAGGCAGATAATAACAACAGTTCATTTAAATTCTTAGCTAATAAATAGCTTAAATTAACAGTAGACAAATACAGTTTTTTTTATTTACTCTTATTTTTTGTTATTTATTCATTGTTCTGTCATTTGTTTTGAGTGTAAAATTATCACTCATGTTTAAATCAAAAACTTTTACATATATTTTTAAGTCCAAAGAGAGAAATGAACTATTGTTTGTGTTTTATTAATATTTTGTGCTGTATTTGGTTACTGAGAAGCAATAAACAACACTTTAAAATATAAGCAGTTTTCTTGTTTATATTTTCTTATATGTCATCTAGTTCTAAACTAGTAGTGTTTTGAATTTAATAAATGCATAATAATCGTGATAACCATGAAACCATGATTATTCTTCAGACTATATAATTGTGTAACCAAAATATACAATCGTTGCATCCCTAATTGTTACGCAGTTTAATACATAACATATGAATGTGTTTGACCAAAGAGCATAGAAACACCAAGAGGCGACACTTTACTGCTATTTGGGAAACAGCCACTAGATGGCGCGGCGGCCATTTTGAAATGAAAATTCCAATAGAACAGCAGCATTTTATAAATCTGTAAAATAAACTATTAAAAGTGCTGATGATTGTGATAGCAAGTGTTGTATTGTCGTCTTTCAGGTTGTATCTTGGCTTTAATGCGCTTTTTAAATAAAAAATAAATAAATAAAGCAGCTGCTTGCCATCGCGACAGCAATAAGATCCAATGGAGAGCTGATCGCTTTCACTCCAAAATGGCGGAATCTGGGGCTGTTGCAATGGAACGTTCTATTGAGTGTCGCCTTTTGGTCATCCTAAGCTCTTTGGTTTGACTGAAGAAGCCTACTTGAGCAATGCACTGATTTTGTTGTGCTTCGAAATACAACATTTAAATATGTTTGTAAAAAAAGCCACATTGTACAATTCAGTGATATTATGTAGTAACATTTTTAACGTTAACATTTCATTGTAGAAAAAGCCAATGTGGGTGTCATTAGGAGCAAAAATACAGCATATGGGCTCTTATACTGCTGTTGTGTCATCACTCATATTGCAAGTCATATCTCTCAATATCTCCTCATTTGAGATGCTTTTCATGAACTGGCCCCCATGACAAACTAATTGAATAGCCCTGATTTAGTTGTTCAAGTGTAAAAAGAGATGAAAAAACATTTACATGTGCCAATCCAGAAACAATCAAGAACGCATTATTTGGTGTCATGGCTTTGCAATCAAAAAATATGATTATAATGTAAGTCAATGGGGCAAAAACAGCCCCGAACATAACAAAAGGGGAGTCAATTTGAACAATACACAAGGGTTAAGGAATCAGCAAACAAAGACCTTTTACTGTCATCATGCCACCTTATATCTTTCTGGCACACATGTGTCTCTATAGCATTAACTCCACTAGCGCTCCCACGGCTCCAACACCCCAAACAGTGCTTTCAAACAGGTCCAGCTGCCTTTTGCAAGTCAAGCACTCCAATGTAGGAGCTCTTTTTGAATTGCCAGTGACTAATGAGCTAGTGCTGGATAATTTGCCCATTAGGACCCATTCTTTTTCTCTGCTGTAACAGAAGTACTCTTTAAGAGCTCTCTGTCCAGGGCTTTTGTAAAACTGTCAGCCTGACAGAAAGAAGTTCAGGACCACCAACCCCTTTCTTTCTTTAGTCTCACATTTTAGACTGAATTACTGAAGAGTAACAGGAAAGAGGGATGGTAAGGCTGAAAACGAAGCAATAGGAAGGAGAGCCATGCCATCCTCAGTGTTAGGGAAAGTTAGTTTTGAAAGTAATGCAATACAATATTGAGTTACTCCCCCAAAAAAGTAACTGGTTGCGTTACTTTGTTGCTTTTTATGATAAGTAATGCATTACGTTGCTTTTGCATTACATTTTTTACCTGTCTGAGGATTGAACTTTTTAAAAATACAAGAGCTTTGCAATAAACGTTTCACCAAGTACCACCTCAGACAAAAATTGCCTCTCCAAGTACCACCATAATGAGAAGTATTGAAATACAGTAGCGTAGTAGGCCTAATTAAGCAGCTGCAGCACTGCACAGTTATAAAATGAGGCAGATTAATTACTAATATTAAGAATATGTATTTTTGTCAGCCACTTCAAACATTATAAATAGTTTGAACATTAACTGTGCTTGCAGACAAAAACAAAACAGAAAAAACTTCATTTAAATTAGAATGTGCTTTTAAAAGTTAATTAAAAATGACTCTGTTCTTAAAAAGTAAAAAGAAAACTGCCGTATTTGTAAAGTATTAATGTATAGTTTATTCATCAAAACCTGGAAATGTTGCTTGGACCTGATAAATCATATATATAATTTTAATATTTTATACATTTTGAAAGTTTTGCAAGTTGCAATTTTGAAGTTGCATGTACAGATGACATATTTGTATATCTTTGAAATCTAAATCTGTATTTTAAATATATGATTTTGAATTTCTTAAATTAGAAATTAGATCTGCTGCAGGTCATTTACAGTAGGCCTATGTGTGTCAGAAAAGCAGGTGATTAAATGCATACAGTGCTTTACCAATTCATATGTGCGGTATTTCTGCGATCTGGTGCGAATGAGATCAAATAAGTGAACCGTGAAGTTCGCGTTAACCGAGCACCGACCACTGTTTTCAAGCAAACTCAGGCACAGTTTGCACTCCCTCCGTCTGTGCACTCGAAGAATAACTTTAATTATATTCTACCTCTAAGCTTCAAGCATGGCAAAGTCACATCCAAATTAAATCTGAGGTAACAAACTAAACCAAAAGCCGCGTACACTGCTTTACAAAACAAATAACTTTTTATATTGAAAACACACATTATTTTACACAACTATGAACACACATTTAACGCATTAGTAATAATTATTTTATCAGAGATGCAGCATGGGGAAAATCCTGAGTTTGCAGTAACTAAAACGGCAACACAACAGCACCGGTCTGCAGAAGGGCTCCTCTAGCGTGTGTGTAATCTTCCTCCGGCTCTGCGCCAAGCGGACTGATTTTTAACATCTGATGACGCGATGCACTAAAGTAAACATTCAAAGCACACTAGCATAATCGTACACTTCAGGGAACAGCCAGTGCTGTCTGATCACATGAGTCTCTATGTTATCGTACACGTCAAAGGGTTAAAAGTGTGTTCATTTTATTATTTTATTATTCAGCGATTCTTCTGCGTACCACTGGAAGGAAGGCCACGTACCACTAGTGGTACACACACCACAGTTTGAGAACCACTGCAATAAACAATGCACTGTATAATTTTTATTTATCATTAATTTTTTTGGTTTAGTCTATATTTCAGGGGTCGCCACAGTGGAATGAACCACCAACTATTCCAGCATATGTTTTATTCAGTGGATGCCCTTCCAGCCGCAATCCGGTACTGGGAAACACCCATACACACTCACTCACACACACACTCATACACTACGGCCAATCTAGTTAATCCAATTCTCCTATAGCGCATGTGTTTGGACTGTGAAGGAAACTGGAGCACCCAGAGGAAACCCATGCCAACATGGGGAGAACATGCAAATTCCACACTGAAATGCCAACTGGTCCAGCCGGGACTCGATCCAGCGACCTTCTTGCTGTGAGGCTACAGTGATAACCACTGAGTCACCCTCATTTACTTAAAATAATATTGTAGGATAATGTTATCTTAAGGGGTGACACGATGGCTCAGTGGTTAGCGTATAGGTGTTTTCCAGTATTGGGTTGTGGCTGGAAGGGCATCCGCTGCGTAAAACATATGCCTAAATAGTTGGTGGTTCATTCAGCTGTGGCGCCCCCTGATAAAAAAACGGAATAAGCCAAAGAAAAATTAATGAATAAAAAATGTAACTAGGATCTATTTACTAGAGTAAGTTTTTTTATCTAATACTTTTTTAATCTTACTCAAGTAACTTTTATGATTGTTTACTTTTAAGACGTTTTTACTTTGTTTTAGTTGAGTAAAAAGTTCCCCAAGTAATTGTACTTGAGTATAAATTTTGGATACTCTACCCACCCTAGCTGACTGAAGAATCCTAAAAAAGCTACCATTGAATTCCATAGTATTTTTCACTCCTACTATGGATGTCAATGGCTGCTTTGATTTCCCCAACATCCTTCAGTATATCTTGTTTTGTGTTCAACAGAAGAAAGAAAGTCCTAAAAGTTGAGTAAATGCTGAGGAAATGTCCATATTTTTGTGACCTGTCCCTTTAAGTACGTCAATTCTTTGTTTTCAGGGAGACCATCTACGGGCGGATGTGGAACTTCACTTCAGATTTTTCTCGCGGAGACACTGCCTACACAAAGCTAGCACTGGATCGTCACACAGATACGTCATACTTCCAGGAGCCCTGCGGGTAAACAGGAAAATCAGAGTTAAGCTTCAATTAGAAACCCAAGACTAAACATCTGACTGTCAGCTTAAGTTTCCGTAGGCCATGCTTAGATGAGCGGCAGGAGTCAAATTCACATTCTCTCTGGTCTATTATAAGAGCTTAAGGGATGGATTTACTAACTGCTTATACCAGTGCAAACCTTCTGTTAATGGTACAGAATAGCTCAGGATTTACTAAAGACATGGTAAAAACGTTGTGAGGAATAGTTGTGCATACACTAATTTTTGCCGTATTGCTTAAAGCGATTAGTTGACTTTATTAAAAAACGTGAGTAAACCTGTTACTTTTAAAGCGATTGGTTACTTTTACTTTAAGGTGCAGTATGTGAGTTTGACACCCAGTGGTTGAACTAGGTATTGCACTCCTGGATCAAAATAAACGAAAGTGCGGGATGCCAGATTGAGTACAGGAGCGAGTGATTTAAGCTGCGTTCTAAATAAAAGCAACGACACGTGATAGAGAGAATATTTTCCATATTAAAAGGAGTTTTGGTTCTAACCAACACCTCGAATTGATATATTAGAAATGGCTTCTGTTTCTCACAGCTCAACAACAGAAAACTGACAGTGATAACCTCAGGTAAACCTGGAGTGTTTTATTCAGTGCTAAATGCTAACAACCTTACCGTTTCGTGAGTGAGTGCATATTCTGTGCTTCTGAATGGCTGTGTTTGCATTTCTGTTGTGTTTTGTCTGGTGCAAACAGCCAAAGTGCTCATCACTGCGTATCTCGTCACAAAGCGTGTTGTTAGGACACGCAGTTATAACCTCATGTGGAACTGAATCGGTCTCATTTTGACATCTGATACTGCCCATTTCGGTCACGGACGCATGCTTTCAGAGCCTTTCTGAATGAATAAATGAAATACGGTGTTTGTGCTGAAATATAATTGGCTAAACTGGCATTGTGCAGGTTAAATTTAGCTAAACAAAGACAGCGTTCTTGTTAATGTAAATACAGCCATTCAGAAGCACAGAATAGTGCACTCACTGCACTCCAACGAAATGGTAGGGCTTATAATCTAATTAATACATATTAAACCTCTTTAACATTAATAAATATACATGCTGAATCACTGATACGTGTGGTTTTGCAGTCTAAAGTTCAGTTTCAAACGGTTTATTTTATTTCCAGATCTGAGCTGAACTATCTCCTACTGCTTTCAGTAGTATGGCAATAAATGTCATGTGAAATGGCATTCAAACTCACATTATTAGCATTTAATACTGGATAAAGCACATGAGGTGTACCTGAGGTGATCATTGTCAGTTTATCCTGTTGTTCAGCTGTGAGAAATAGAAGTCGTTTCTAAAATATACATTTCAAGTGTTGGTTAGGACAAAAACTCCTTTTAATATGGAAAATATTCCTTTTATTGTGTGTTGTTGCTTTTATTTAGAACACAGTTTAAATCAGCCTTAAATCAGTCTTTAGGCTTGACAGTCAGGCACACACTGTTGGTGTCGTCAGTCTGGGAATCTGCACTTGAGGGTGTTTTGAACCAGGTGTGCAATACCTAGTTCAGCCACTGGGTGTTAAACTTTTACAGGGTATATGCAAAGATCCTAAAGGACATTTCAATACCTTTTTAAGACTTCTAAGAATATTTTAAGACTTCATCGCCACTTTAAGTTCTAATCAGTATCAAACCTTTAACTTAATAAACAGTTGTTAATAAACAGTTGTTGTTAAATAAATGAATGGAGCACAACCGAGCAACAGAACTCAGATAAGCTGGGAAGAAACAAAGCTTGAAAAGAATAAATTATGTGGTTGTTTTTAGCAACAGGCTTCAGCCACTGTTTAAACTAGTTTTTCTCCAACCAGGAGTACGCAAACTTGCATTGTCCCATTTTGCCGTCTGTTTGGCTCTGGTTTCGCCTCATGTAGAAAGCATCACATCACTTTCCTGCATTTGTTGCAAATTATGTGACATCACCCTGATGGAGGAGCTTGTCCGGACGTGCCCCGGCATGAACCAATCGTGTAGATCGAGCACGCCATTGTTAATATTAGCAGCAAAATAAATATATTTATGCTTTTTTGGAGTCAAACACTTTGGACAATGCTTGAACAAAATTTAAGACCTCATAAAAACGCGCTTAAGACTTTTTAATACCTTTTAAGGGCCTTAATTTTCTCATAATTGATTTATCAACATTTAATACTTTTTAAGACCCTGCGGACACCCTGTTTTATACTGCACTTTTAAAATAGTGAGTAAAGCTGTTGTTTTTAGAGCGATTAGTTACCTTTACTTAAAAAGGGAGTAAAGTTGTAGTTTTTGAAGTGATCAGTTGACTTTACTTTTAAAAGTGAGTAAACCCATTGCTTTTAAAGTGATTAGTTAACTTTACTTTGAAAAGTAAGTAAACCTGTTGATCCTTCAGAAATCATTTAAATATGATCAGTTCAATTCTGATTTGTTTTACGTTTAACCCAATAATGACTTTTAATTTTTTATTGTAAGTAATGTTTCAATGAAACTGAACATCCTTTTTAGTTGCCATTAATTAGAGGAACTATGTATTGTGTAATTGAATTGATTTAAACAAATCTTTGATTCAACCAGACTTCATTTTTGTTTATTTTATCAGACTCATTTCCAGCCAAACTAAAAGAAATAAGACTTTCTCCAGGAGAAAAATATAATAGAAAAAATACTGTGGAAAAATGTCCTTGCTCTGTTCATTCAATTATTCAATTTCTTTTCCGCTTAGTCCCTTTATTAATCTGGGGTCACCACAGTGCAATGAACCGCCAACTTATCCAGCATATGTTTTACGCAGCGGATGCCCTCCCAGCTGCGACCCATCACTAGGAATCCCTGCTCTGTTAAACACACATATTTGGAAATAATTTAATAACTGAACATCCTGATGATGATTAATAAGCTCTGGCTGTAAGGTGTTTGTTTTATTGCTTTATTTTGCTGCTGAAGCATTCAGGTGTTTCACTGTCTGCGGCATGAGGGCACGGGCGGCAGGACTCTGCTGGTGGACGGTTTTCACGCTGCTGACGTCGTTTTACAGCAAACGCCGGAGAACTTCCAGCTGCTTTCTCATGTGCCGATTAAACACGACTATGTGGAAAACCTCAGCGACCATCGCAACCACATGATCGGCATCGGCCCCGTGCTCAACGTCTATCCTTGGAACAATGAGGTTTACATGATTCGGTGAGATGTGTTTTATTTGCACCATATTTTTCTTAATTCCATGTAATTGCACATTTTTGGGAACACTTTAAAATAATGTTCCATTACTTAATGTATTTACTAACATGAACAAACTAGTAATACAGGGCTCGAAATTGCGTCCATTTTGGTCGCATATGCGCCCGAAATTTAACCTATGCGACCTCATAATATATTTGGCAGCATTTGTGCGGCTGCATATAATGGTTGTACTGCGACCTGTTTAGATTTTTTTCTAAAAATGTGCTGAATCGGTCTTCCCTGCCGCTATATTGGTTCATATTAGCTGTCAATCACTTAATGCTTTCTGCTGTCAGATGACAGGGAGCTTTTGTGACCGTGGGAAATGCAAACTGCTGAAGAGTGAAAAGTACACAGGTTTGCAAACCCCAGCTAAAATTACAAATAATGTTGCAGATGACATCGATCATGTGGTGAATATTGATCCGCCAGCCGAGATCAATCGAGTGTTTTCGGAGAAGTTGGCCAAATTTCGATGCGTTGCATTCACTGCGGGTTCAGCGCAAATGTCCGCTAAATATAAAATCTAACACTGTACACATCACCGCTAAAGAAGCTCGCCTTTACTGAGCTTGAAATGAATCTGCGGCTCATAACAAAGAACGGTATTGCGCCGGTGGTCATCGAGAGAATCCTCAATAATAGACCGGCTGACTCGCCTGCTTTTTTCCACAAACACAGAAAACTGTAGGCTAAATCAGCTCATAACCAGACTGAGCATTTACAAAGACACAAACCCAAACCAAAACTTTTAAAGAGTGGTAAAAGTGAGACCTTTCTTCCTTTCTTTAGTCCATTCTTTCTTGAGATGTATATTATTTTTTTTATTTAGCTACTGATGACTGCTTTGCAGCTTTCAGCCTTGAATTGAATGATTTATTATAATCTTTCGTTTGTTTTGTAGCATAAATATTATTTATTAAAGGGCACCTAGGTTACTACTTTTTCCAGATTTTTATCCAGTCTTTTGTGTCTCCAGAATGTGTCTGTAAAGTTTCATCTCAAAACACCCATCAGATTATTGATTATACCTGTCATAAGTTTCTATTTTGTAGCATTTAGCATCAGCTAGCGGTTTTTGGGTACTGCGCCTTTAAGACTAGTCCTTTACGCCCACCGTTTCCACGTGCCTGGCAGCGGCTCCCTCGGCTGCATCAGACAACAGACAAACACGAAGGAATAAGATCTCACGTATCGTTGGTGAGGAAAAACTACAGTAAGACCTTTACCAATGAGTATTTGATGCATGTTGTGGAGTTGCAAGGATGAGTCACACACAATGTCGTTACAAAGTTCACGCACACACACAAATACACACACACAGGCACACACACAGACAGCGCATGTTTATTTTTGCACAGTTTTTGCATGCAAATGTGACAGGATACAGGTTAATATCCACTGCTGTATGGATATCTGTTATGTTAATGTACAAAATAAACCTGATTGAACGTCCACAAACCGAGATTTAATTTATTACAAATTTGTTATGAATTAAAACATTTTAAACTTGTAAAACTCACTCTTGATCACATTTGAGCAAACTGAACAGACTTTTATTTACGGCTGCTTAGTGTGCGCACGTCCTGGTCCTGTGTCTGGTTGATACGATTATACACGTTACTACGGAGACATGTTAATACGCAGCTGTCAATCAATTTGGTGGGCGGGGGGACCGCACTCCTACGTCAAGTTGCGGTCGGTCTGAAAACCGCTCCAATTGGTCCACCGTTTTTATGTTGTTAAATTAAAAAAGAAGCACTGGGTGTGTTTATCAGCCGAATATGACGGTCTATACACCATACATACACATATGTCTGTCCAAACAGCTTGAAAAGTAGATTTTTCACCGTAGGTGCCCTTTAAATTGACATGCAAATAAAAACAATAGTGCAAAATAAATATTTCTTACTGCAATGCTTCATTTTTGTTTGATGCAAACCATAAATTTATTTTTCATAAAGAAAGAGTAGAACTTTTTCATAGCAGATAACTCACATTCAAGCAGCATGAAATGGAGAAATGTAATTCATTGTTAGTATTATTGTCATCATCGTCATCAATAATATATTATGATTATTAGACATTCATTTTGGAATTATTGCACAAAATTTAATAAGTCCACAAAATTAGTTAGATAGTTGTTTCTGTTTTTTGTTAGTCCTAATTCATGTTGTTTTCAAATACAATAAATCCCTTAATATACAATTTGCAGTGGTGCTCATTGGTGGGTGCTCCTAAATTTTTTCTGGTGCCCCTTAATATTTGAAGTTGGGAGCACCGGTGCTACCAAGTAAACAAGTTCATTTCAAGCCCTGTAATACATTTATTACAGTATTTATTCATGTTTGCAAACATTAGTTAATGTTATTTAATTTAAATAACGTTAGTTTATATTACCTCATGGCGCATTAACTAATGTTAACAAGCACAACTTTGGATTTTAATAATGCATTAGTGAATGTTGAACTATGATAAATTATGCTTTAGAAGATACTGAGCTAATGTTAATCAATACATTAACTAATGGTACATTATTCTAAAGTGTTACCTATTTACACCTTATAAAAAAGTGCATAATAGGTCCCCATTAATTTATCAAATGTTCAGAGAAAGTCCTGATTATATGACATAATGGATGAAGCTAATTCTGCATTTCCTATTTCTGAAAGTTTGTTGTTCGCTTGTTTTTCAGGTATAATAACTACGACCGCTCAGTTATTAACACAGTCCCCCATGATGTGGTACGCCGCTGGTATGTTGCTCACAGGAAACTCACTGCTGAGCTCAGGAGGGCAGACAATGAGCTCTGGGTCAAACTCAAGCCGGGCAAGGTATTTTGACTACTTAGAGGAGTTTTATTACAGTACTTAAAGGGAGAGTTCACCCAAAAAAAGAAGAAAATTCACTCACTATTTCCTCACCCTCAAGTGGTTCCAAGCCTTTACAAGTGTCTTTCTTCTGTTGAACAAATAACTATATTTTGAAGAAAGGTGGCAACCTGTAGCTATTGATTCACATAGTACAGTACAGAGTTCTTATGCTTCTTGAAAGTACTTGAATTTCAGACATATGCAATCAAGGCCTGGAAAGTGCTTTAAAACAAACACAGGTCATTGAAAGTGTTGTGGTGGGATGCTGACAAGGAAGTGCAGATCCAAATTCAGGTTTATTCATCATAGAATGGTCAGGCAGGCAATGGTCAACAGGGTCAAACAGATACATGCAGAGCAATCCAAAGTCGTGGTCAAAGAACAGGCAAATAGTCGGTACAGGCAGCAATGAATCAAAACAAACAGACACAGCTAAACGAAGAAAACCATGTCTTAATGCTAACGACGTAAAAACAAGACTCAGCAGCTGGTGTGTGTGTGTCTGTGCTGTTTTTTAAGTCTATGTAATCAGTTTTGAACAGCTTCAGCTGTGTGTGTTAGCAATTAGCGGAAAACCAGAACAGGTGTGAGTGTGTGGTGCATGAGAGTATTTGTAGTCCATATGTAGTCCTGAGTGAAAGTGAATGATTTCCAGCAATCTACAAGCCTGGATCGCTGGTCAATGGGACTTCTTGTTGATCATGAACTTGACTTCTAGTTGATCATTTTGAAAAATGTGTCAGAAGGTGGATTTTTCTGATGAATCATCTGTTGAACTGCATGCCAATTATCACAAATACTGCAGAAGACCTACTGGAACCCGAATGGAGCCAAGATTCTCACAGAAATCAGTCAAGTTTGGTGAAGGAAAAATCATGGTTTGGGGTTGCATTCAGTATGGGGGCGTGCGAGAGATCTGCAGAATGGATGGCAATGGTATCAAGACATTTGTGCTGCCCATTATATTGCAAACCACAGGAGAGAGCAAATTCTTCAGCAGGATAGCACTCCTTCTCATACTTCAGCCTCCACATCAAAGTTCCTGAAAGCAAAGAAGGTCAAGGTGCTCCAGGATTGGCCAGCCCAGTCAGCAGAAATGAACATTATTGTGCATGTCTGGGGTAAGATGAAGGAGGAGGCATTGAAGATGAATCCAAAGAGTCTTGATGAACTCTGGGAGTCCTGCAAGAACGCTTTCTTTGCCATTCCAGATGACTTTATTAATAAGTGATTTGAGTCATTCAGAGATGTAGGATGCAGTCCTCCAAGCTCATGATGGAGTCAGACACAATATTCATTCTGTTTCCACTGCAGCATGACTTTATATTCTATACTGGACATTATTTCTGTTAAGTGACAAGACTTTTGTCTAAGTAAAGTCAGACCTTACTGTTCTCATTAAAATATTCAAAATCAAGGCATGATCATATTTTATTGTGGTAAAATAAGCGTAATCTAGAGGCTTTTGCCTTTCATTTAAGCCACTTTTGATACCAAATGATCAACTAGAAGGCAAGTTATTATTTATTGTTTCTAAAACTTGGATAGGCGTCAAGACGTTTGTTAGGTATTCTATTCTATTCTGTTCTATTCTATTCTATTCCATTCAATTCCATTTTATTTCTTCTAATTGAATAATACCTGTGTTTGATTTGTGTCTGCAGGTTCTGTTTGTTGATAACTGGCGTGTTCTTCATGGCAGAGAGTCCTTTACGGGTCTGCGGCAGCTGTGTGGATGTTATCTAACACGAGATGATGTGCTGAACACGGCTCGCTCTCTGGGTCTGCAGGCCTGAAAAACACACACACAAGGCATTTTCCTAAAATGAGTCTGTTTAGCAGGATAAGCAGGATCACAACAACACAGCAGTATTACTATCTGCACTTAAGGATGCTAAGGAGGCTCTTAAAGGCAATTAAAAGGGATAGTTTACCTGAAAATGAAAAATTCTGTCATCATTTACTCACCTTTTACTTTAAGGTTATTTCTTCTGTTGAACACAAAAGATGTTGCAAAGAAAGCTGGAAACATTGACTTTCATTTGTTTTTCATACTATGAAAGTCAATGGTTACCGGTTTCAAACATTCTTCAAAATATCTTTTTTTAGGTTTAACAGGAGAAAGAAACTCATAATGGTTTGGAATCATTTGAGGGAGAGTAAATAGTGAGTAAATGTTCATTTTGGGTAAACTATCCCTTTAAACTTAGATTAAAGGACTGGTTCACTTCAAGAATGACAATTTGGAGCACTTATGATTAATCATAAAGCATCTTAGAGAACTTTTTTGGGCAAAATTGTTGATTTTTTTTTTTAAACACACAGAAACACCTTTATCTTTGGGTCCATAGAAAACAAAAGAAAATACAAATATTTTAAGCATTTTATTCTTTATTTGTCCCCCAAAAAATTCAATACAATGCAGGTCGAACATATATAAGATTTGAGCCTATACAACATGCTCAATGTGTCAAACACACTCTATCACTTACTCACACAGACCCCCATAATGCCCTCAAAAACTATTTTCATTTATTATATTGTCGTTATAAGTTTTGTTCTTCTGTTGAACACAAAAGAGGATGTTAGAGAAAGTTGGAAATCTCTAATCATTGACTTTCTTTTGTTTTTCATACTATGGAAGTCAATAGTTACAGGTTTTCTGCATTCTTCAAAAATCTTTTTTGTTCAACAGGAGAAAGAAACTCATACTGGTTTGGAATAATTTGAGGCAGAGTAAATAGTGAGTAAATGTTCATATTTGGGTAAACTATCACTTTAACCTTTGATTAAATGATGGGTTCACTTAGAGGATGACAATTTGGAGCACTTATTATTAATCCTAAAGCATCTTAGAGGACTTTTTTTGGGCAAAATTGTAGATTTTTTTCACAATAGTTTTCTTTCATCTGAGCAGTTAGCTCAGGTCATTTTTGTAACACACATAAACACCTTTATTTTATCTTTGGGTCCATAGAAAACATAAGGAAAATACATTATACATACATTTATTTGTCCCCCCAAAAAATCCAATACAATGTAGATCTAACATGTTTAAGGTCTGAGCCTTTACAACATGCTCAATGTGTCAAACACACTCTATCACTCACTCACACAGACCCCCATAATGCCCTCGAAAACTATTTTCATTTATTATATTGTCGTTATAAGTTTTGTTCTTCTGTTGAACACAAAAGAGGATGTTAGAGAAAGTTGGAAATCTCTAATCATTGACTTTCATTTGTTTTTAATACTATGGAAGTCAATGGGGACTGGTTTCTAACATTAATCAAAATATCTTTTTTTAGGTTCAACAGGAGAAAGAAACTCATAATGGTTTGGAACCACTTGAGGGAGAGTAAATTGTGAGTAAATGTTCATTTTTGGGTGAACTATCCCTTTAACCTTAGATTAAAGGATTGGTTCACTGCAAGGATGACAATTTTGAGCACTTATGATTAATCCTTAAGCATCTTAGAGTTTTTTTTTTTGGCAAAATTATGGAACTATGACTATGGAAGTCAATGGTTACACATTCTTCAAAATATCTTTTTTTTGTGTTCAACATGAGAAAGAAACTCATACTGGTTTGGAATCATTTGAAGGAGAATAAATAGTGAGAAAATGTGCATTTTGGGTAAACTATCACTTTAACCTTTGATTAAAGGATTGGTTTACTTCGAGGATGACAATTTTGAGCACTTATGATTAATCCTAAAGCATCATAGAGGACGTTTTTGTGTAAAATGTAGTTTATTTAATAGTTTTTTAATCTGAGCAGGTTGGCTAGGCTCGTTTTTGTAACACACAAAAAAGGAGACTCGATTCAACAAATTTAAGTGGTTTAAAAAGTGTTTTTTGCCCATATGGAACACATGGGGAAAAATGACATTTTAAGCAAATTGTCCAATAAAAAAATATCAAACTTAATGTAGATCAGACATATGTAAGGTCTGAGCCTATAGAACATGCTTAATGTGTCAAACACACAAACTCTCTCTCTGTAACACACACAGACCCCCCAAAATGCCATCAAAAACTATTGTCATGTACTTTCTATTGTTATTTTTGAGATTTTTATACAATCATAAGCCAAATGATTTCACCAAAGTCAACAGAACTTTAGGTTTTGGATATCTAAACTTATTGGATTATTATTATTTTTTACTTATGGAAAATAAATATTAACAAGCATACAAATATGCATATTTAACATCCAATATGACACTTTTCAATGTATATTAATGTTAAAAACAAAACATTGAAATAAAAAATACATAAATTGATAGATTTTACTTGATAAAAGACAGCGATAAGACATTTTTGTTTTTTTAAAATTGGATCAAACATTTTTAGCAATGTTTTGGATCTTTTTAAACTCTCATATCACTGATTTTTAAATAGTTGTGTCTCATCCAAATGTTGTCCTATATATTATAATAATGTATATATCAATGGAAATCTTATTTATTGAGATTTCAGATGACTTTTCACAAAAAAAAAAACAGTTTTTGTGGTCCAGACATATTGATTTAGTTAACGGCTGCAATACTAACTATTGTTGGGGGTTAAATAGTATGTGCATTTCTTTTCTTTTTTCAGAAATGACCAATTGTTTTGCTAGGTAATTGTTTTGCTTGAAAGCTGTATTGAAACTGCATTTTGGAAGTTGAAACCACTGAGCAGCACTATTACAGTTCACTATATGGAGAAAACAGAAAACTCTTTTCCTTAAAAAACTTCATTACAAAATTTTGGTTGACAAATTGCAAAAGGTCTATTTTGCAAGTATACTAATCTTTTAAGGCATTGAGGATATAATTTTATAGACAGTTTTTCCATCTATCTATACACTCTCAACAATCAACAATTGTAATTATGTGCATTTAGTATGTTCGCTACGCACTGAAAAAATAATGGTCTTACTTGGTGTTTTTGTCTTGTTTAGTCCAAAAATCAAAAAATTCTTAAATCAAGAAGCATTTTATAGACAAGCAAATAATATTGTCTTGTTTTCAGAATTAATGAGTCAAAATTAGGAGAGTTTTTCCTTAAAACAAGCTAAATAATCTGCCAATGTGGTAAGAAAACAGTAAAGTAAAAATAGGATTATTTAGCTTACCCCGTTGGCAGATTATTTAGCTTGTTTTAAGGAAAACTCATTTAATTTTGATTTCTTATTTCTGAAAGCAAGACAATATTATTTGCTTGTCTAGAAAATGCTTCATGATTTAAGTATTTTTATATTTGAACTAGAAACAAGACAAAAACACTAAGTAATAAAGGCTTTTTTTGCAGTGTAGAAGTACTTTCTAGATCCATAACACTTTCTCCACAGAAAACAAGAGCAGTATAATAAAAAAAAAATCATTTAGATTATAAAAACAAAACTGAATTGGTTCAGGCATGCAGTATAAATATAAAGAATATGCATTGTGAATCATATTCTTGAGTGTATGATGTCTGACTGAGAATTTTATTCATAATGACAGACAGATTAAACCAGAAGATGCTTTGTTTTCAGTAAAAATGAAAATGTCAAAATGCAGGGTATTTCTGTTGGTTCGTGCCTTAACATTTAAATGTGAATGCATGGTTGCAATAATGGGAAAGATTTCACAATGTTTGGGAGCGCATTCTGTTTATACTACACATATATTTTAATCTGTCATTTTACCATCCTGTATCTAGTATAAAATCATCTCAAGTGAATGTACGCACACAATACCAATGGTACCTCTCTAAATAAATAGTTTCTTGCTATTATGTTGTCGTTTTTGATATTATGTCATTTTAGTTTTAACATACAACTACACATTGTATAATAAACTCTACACAATAAAATACACACTATGCTAGAATATAAACAGAAGATGTGTCAGTGGGAACGTCTTTGCAGTTCACATTTTTATTTTAATATATACAAGTGTTGCTATTGACATTTCTCTTTAAATTATACCGATTTTGAAGATATTATTATTCATTCATTCATTCATTTTCTGTTCGGCTTAGTCCCTTTATTATTCTGGGGTCGCCACAGCGGAATGAACCGCCAACTTATCCAGCACATGTTTTACGCAGCGGATGCCCTTCCAGCCACAACTCATCTCTGGGAACGAAGATATTATTATTAGATTGAAAATAATGTAAATCATATAAATTAAATTTCTGGATTTTCACCATTTACTCAAAATCACATTACGCCTCAATCTGATTTGAAAGATTATATGGAGGAGACTTACTTTTTTTTATATTTAATGAGATATATTTTTTGTCTGAACTGACACTTGTTAATTTCTCTTAGATATTTTGGTCTAGGGCTGCACGGTGGCACAGTGGGTCGCTGGTTCGAGCCTCGGCTGGGTCAGTTGGTGTTTCTGTATGGAGTTTACATGTTACCTTGGGGTGCTCCGGTTTCCCCCACAAGTCCAAAAACATGTGGTATAGGTGAATTGGGTAGGCTAAATTGTCTGTAATGTATGTGTGTGAATGAGTGTGTATGGATGTTTCCCAGTGATGGGTTGCAGCTGGAAGGGCATCCACTACGTAAAACATATGCTGGATAAGTTGGCGGTTTATTCCGCTGTGGTGACCCCAGATTAATAGAGACTAAGCCAAAAAGAAAATGAATGAATGTTTTGGTCTAAAAAAGAAAATGATACACTACCTGACAAAAATTTTGTTGCCTAGTTTTATACAAGTGGCTTATATAAAAGGCAAAGGCCTCTAGATTACGCTTATTTTACCACAATAAAATATGATCATGTCTTGATTTTTAATGATTTCATTAGGACAGTAAGATCTGACTTTGCTTAGACAAAAGTCTCATCACTGAACAGGAATAATGTCCAGAATATAATATAAAGTCATGCTGCAGTGGAAACAGAATGAATATTGTGTCTGACTCCATCATGAGCTTGGAGGACTGCATCCTTACATCTCTGAATGACTCAAATCACTTATTAATAAAGTCATCTGGAATGACAAAGAAAGCGTTCTTGCAGGACTCCCAGAGTTCATCAAGACTCTTTAGATTCATCTTCAATGCCTCCTCCTTCTTCTTACCCCAGAAATGCTCAACAGTGTTCATGTCTGGGCTGGCCAATCCGGGAGCACCTTGACTTTCTTTGCTTTCAGGAACTTTAATGTGGAGGCTGAAGTATGAGAAGGAGCGCTATCCTGTTAAGAATTTGCCCTCTCCTGTGGTTTGTAATGTAATGGGCAGCAAAAATGTCCTGATACCTCAGACTGTTGATGTTGCCATCCACTTTTCAGATCTATCGGACGCCCCCATACTGAATGTAACCCCAAACCATGATTTTTCCTTCACCAAACTTGACTGATATCTGTGAGAATCTTGGGTCCATGTGGGTTCCAGTAGGTCTTCTGCAGTGTTTGTGATGATTGGGATGCAGTTCAACAGAGGGTTCATCAGAAAAATCGTTACGTCAAGTTATTATTAATATATATATATATATATTTAAGTAACGACATGATTACTTATTGAAAAACATTATTACATTTTCGGTATGTTTGCTCTTCATTGCAAGCGACACGTTCAATAATTAATCTATTGAAATTTACTGTGTTGCTATTTGGACAACAAATTTAATGAAAACTTAAATGTTTCCCAAATATTACATTTACAAACAACTTTATATAATAAGTTAGATTTAGACTGCTTTGCTTCGGAAAGATTTTAGTCTACTTTGTAAAAGTAAATTATTCAAACAATATTTTGCAAACAATATTTGATTGTTGCACGTTACACATGTAAAATATATTTTTACTTGTTCAAACTACCCAATTGAAATAAAATGAGCTGAAACAACACAATTCTTGATATTTCATTGGGACAACTTAATTTTTTTTATGTTCAATCCACATAAATTTGTTTAAAGTGTTAAGGTAATTTAATCGATTTGTGTTGGGACATTATTTGTGTGGAAGCCTGCATTTTTTTACAGTGTAAGTCAATTTACTCTTAAAGCTTCACTGTAAGAAATGCTGGGTTCCACATAATTCCTTCATGTTTTCCCAACACAAATAGATTAAGTTAACTAAATTGTTTTTACAAATTTAAGTGGATTGAACATAACACAATAAAATTGTCCAAAACAAACCCTCAAGTGTTGATTGAGCTCATTTTAAATAAGTAGCTTGAACAAGCAGCAATAATCTTGTTTAGTGTATGGTGGCCATCTTACCTCAGTTTACAATTTGTCCTACAGAAAATCAAATACAGTATATTTCTTTAACTTAATTAGCTAATACATTATTGCCCTGAACATGTCCTTCGCTTATATCTAAGCACTTTTAAGTTAAAATCTGGAATCTGAGTTGCTGCGTTCGCCTGAAGCGTCTCTTCGTGTTGCGCCATCGTGTGGCTCCATCTCTCGTTTTTGGTGGTTCTCGTAATATCGCGATACTATAACTCCGAGATGTGAGCCCGCGCTCTGCCTGTGTGTGGAGAAATGCGCATGCTCGGCCATTCACACGTGCTGCAGTTCAGAAGCGCGCAGCTGTGGTGAAGATGGCGGACACTGAAAGTAAGATCGTCTTTTATTCATTTTTGTTACATTTGTTGTGACGTGGCTCACAAATGAGGTTGTACTATAGATTGTTTGTATAAATATACAGTAAATAAGTAGACGTTTGATGGTAAATTGATTTCTGTATTAAACCACATGCAAGGCAGCCGGGTGCTTGCAAAAATGCAATTGATCTGCTTTTAAAACTGTCTTTAATAATTGCTATTACTTTAAGCAGTAGTAGTAACTTTAAACTTTTCTCAATAAACAAACAAGCAAAATATAATATAAATATATCTACATATAATTTAAAAATTTTCTTAAAAATTGTCTTTTTTTGAGTGAAGCTGTATATCTTGGCTTTTTAGTAACTAAATAACTAATTTAATATTATATAACGTTAATATTAAACAAGGCTAATAAACATTAATAATTGTGATGTAGGGAGTGGTCTTGTTAGGGACACTAAAGTCTTATCAGATGTATGCAGACCTAAAATCAAGGTCATTTTTATTTTTAAGGGATTGTTTTGTATTGATACTCAAATAATGAGAAGTGACAATGATTTAATGTAACTCATAATGTTAATAATTAAGCTTTAAACGTGTTTTTGTAAGGTTTGAACTAGAAGTTAAACCCCACGTGCTGCTCCAACACGCCACGTGGTCCAGCTAAAAAATGCAGATTAATCTAAAACTTATTAGGAATAGGACTTTTATTTTTTATTTATCCTAAATGAATGTCTGACACATTAGTGACTTTGTTTTTGTTGGATCAGCTAAAAAAGAGAAGAAAAAGAAGGCCAAGAAAATTTCTGATGGAGAAGTTGGGGTAATTTTTTCTTTCTATCTATCTATCTGTATATCTATCTATCTACTGAATGTTAAACAGTGACATGCTGTTAAAGTTGATTTTGCATCCATCATGTATAAGTTGTTTTTGCAAGTATAGGCTATTTTTAAGATAAGTTTTTATTCCTTTCACCCTCAACTGTATGTATTTGGTTGAAGTTTGTTTCATATTTGCACATATGGACTTTCACCCTAATAATAATTTAAGGAAAGTATTGTTGGCAAATTCTAAATAGTGAAATCAACATGAGCTGCCAATGACTATCAAAGTACAACATTCAGTCAATAAAATGTGCTGTTATTTTGCTCTCATACTTGCATGCGATTTCAAACCAAATAAAGTAGCATGGTAAACAATATAGAGACCTTCCATAGATTTTTACACAATTACGGTTATAAATATAATGTACTTTGTTCATAACTGTACATTATCAATCAGTATTATATCTTTTAAATCCTGCTTTATTGTTTTATTAAATGTGAATGTCTGAATATGTGAATATACAACCCACTTTACCACAATACTGGCATTCAATGAAGCCAATTGCAATGCAGTCACCAGACTGTACATGCTAACAAAGCCAAACATGTCAGAATAGTATAAAATAAATGATTTGGCGTCAAAATGATCATTTAAAAAAAACTGGGTGTTAAAATAGATGACCGAAAAGGTAGATATGATGTTTGTAAAGCTGCTATTAAATATGGAAGAGGGCAATTCATAGCCACACTAACAAGTTTTAAGCCCCTCCCCTTCACACTCTTTCAAGGACCAATGAGAGGGGGTACAAAAATAGAATTGGGATTGGGCCATAGTAACTCCAGAACAACCTCTGTGTTCATTAGATATGGAAATTAAACTTTTTAGTCGGCTAGAGAGGGGAAACGTCAAGGAATTTAATATTTGGCTTAAAATGGGAACCCAGTACCAAGTCTTGGCATTGTCAACATGACATCACCATCATTAAAAGTGTAAATACTAAATAGAATAGCTCATTTTTAAATGATATTGGAGCGTTTTTATTCTGGAAATATTCTAAGGAAAATGTTTTAAAGTTGTCTTCTGTCTGTATTTTAGAATATCATTAATCAAACTAAAATATTGTGTGACACTCTTTTAGTGTTGTTTAAACAACAATGAATGTTTAGGAAACTGATAGGATTGCATGTTATGTATTGTATATTTAGTTTAGGTTTTGCCATGAATATGGAATTAAAACATCAACATAATTTCTAATAAAGCCACCTTTGCCATCAGGACATTCAAGAAAGCGGAGACTTCCTCATTAAACCAGAGTCTAAAGTTGCAAGCTTGGACACATCTCAATGGCCGTTGTTGCTGAAGGTCAGTTTGTTTACCCACAAGTCTTTTTTTCTTTTTGTCTATAGCGTGTGACGTGATGAACTTGTTTATCCATTCGCCGAGCTCTGCTGGTTCTGTCTCTCAGCGGCCCTGTGGTCTGTTCTGGGCCGCAGGGTTTCAGCCGTCTGATTCTGCATTGCTGGGTCAATGTTTTATTGGTTCAGTTGCTGTGGAGTCTGATGTGCTGGTGCGGAGGATCAGACTGGCTCTGGCCAAGATGATTATACATGGCTGATAACATGCACATACATGGGTTTAACTTTGATGTCGCTTCTGGTGTGTTTTTATTGATCTGTAATCCTGTTTTTCTGCAGAACTTTGATAAGCTGAACATCAGGACGGCTCATTACACACCTCTGCCACACGGCTCCAATCCGCTCAAGAGGGGCATACACGATTATGTCAGGTATGAAGTCTTGGGGTTAATGTTATCTTGACTCTTAAAAGCAATCACCACTTTTTTGGAAAATAGGCTCCTTTTACAGCTCTCCTAGAGTTAAACAGTTGAGTTTTACCATTTTTGAATCCGTTCAGCTGATGTGCTGGTCTGGTGGGAACACTTGGCTTAGCATAAGTCATTGAATCTGATAAGACAATTAGCATCTTAAAAATGACCTATTTAAGGCTTGACTCTTCTGTAGTTGCATTGTGTACTAACTTTTTTATAACTATGTAAAATGAGGCTATTTTCAAAAACAAGTGGGAGTGTTCCATTAAAGGCCTGATATACTTCCATTTAAAGTTCCTTTTTCGTGTGTCCTTGGAAGGTAGCCTAGCCTCTGTTTGCTGTTGAACTCTAGCCTAGAGCACCATTTAAACACCAAGCTCAGAATCGACTAAATGCTGGCCTAGAGCATGCCGTCTGCTGGTACACGTTAGACTAGAGCGCTGTGTCTGTTAAATTCGAGCCTAGAGCGCCATCTGCCTGTTAAATGCTAGCCTAGAGTGCCGGCTGCCTGTTAAATGCTTGCCAAGAACGCCGTCTGCCTGTTAAATGCTAGCCTAAAGCGCCGTCTGCCTGATAAACTTAAGCCTAGATCGCCGTCTTCCTGTAAAACGCTAGCCTGGAGCACTGTCTGCCTGTTAAACCCTAGCCAAGATCGCCATCTGCCTGTTAAATGCTAGCCTTAAGTGCCGTCTGCCTGTTAAACGCTAGCCTAAAGTGCCGTCTGCCTGTTAAACGCTAGCCTGGAGCGCCGTCTGCTTGTTAAACGCTAGCCTGGAGAGCCATCTGCCTGGTAAACGCTAGCCTGGATCGACGTCTGCCTCTTAAATGCTTGCCAAAAACGCCGTCTGCCTGTTAAATGCTAGCCTATAGCGCCGTCTGCCTGTCGGACGCCAGCCCGGAGCGCGCCGTCTGCCTGTCGGACGCCAGCCCGGAGCTCCATTTGCTGCTGTCAAACGATAGCCTAGAGCGCCATCTGCCGTTTAAAGCTTTCCTAGAGCTCCATTTGCTGCTGGTAAACGTTAGTCTAAAGCATTCTGGCATTTAACGCTAGCCTAGAGCGTCATCTGCTGTTAAACTACCCAAGAGCCTCATCATTGTTAAATGCTAGGCTCAGAATAGTCTCAAATTGTGATTTATTAAAGTCTCACATTTGATGCAGAATAGAGTTCTTGGGGGATTTTTCGCCGCAGCTATTGAATTTAGGTATATCGGGGCCTTTACATGAAGCCACATGATGTGATGTAGATTGCATTAGCACTCTGTGCAAAGATGACTCGCTATCTATCACCCAGGACTGATGGCTTCTCAGAAAACACAAGCGTGTTGTAGATTTGCGAAACCGCTCTGACAAGTGTTTCCATCTATCACCCCAGGTCTGGCTTCATTAATCTGGACAAACCTGCAAACCCATCCTCTCATGAAGTCGTGGCTTGGATCAAGAGAATCCTTCGTGTGGAAAAAACGGGTCACAGTGGCACTCTGGACCCCAAAGTCACAGGTTGCCTGATCGTGTGTGTGGAGCGAGCCACACGACTGGTCAAATCCCAGCAGAGCGCAGGTACAGTATGTTCACCGCAGCACACACAGCTTCATTACAGTTAATACCAGCACAGTTACATTAAATCTAGTGGCCTCTCCTTACTACTCTTGTGCCGTTACTTTCAGGCAAAGAGTATGTGGGCATAGTACGGCTGCACAATGCACTAGAGAACGAACACCAGCTAGCAAGGGTAAGTAGGAGTGTGTTCTGTTTTAAACACTGACATGTTAGTTGAGCAGTAGAGCTGTATACTCTGGTCATTTGATAAGCTTTTATTTATCTGCTAATCTTTATAACTTTAAAACATGGGCTACATTCAGATTGTATATGTGATTTTTTTTTTTATCATGTGACCCGTATCTATTTTTTTTAATCAATTATCTTCACTGCCTGATTAAGATCATATGAAGTTTCTCATAAACAGCCTTTCATCTTTTACACTTTATCAACTAAACGAATGCTTGAATCTCTTTACCTGGTTGTATTGTAATTACATTGTCAATGCTGTTAACCTTATGAAATTGAAGTCACACTTCAACTGGAAGTTTATTGGTGGCTGAAAAACACTTACCCTACATATAGCCATGTAATTAAATGAAGTGCTCATTTAAATATAGTAATTGGTGTCTCAAGGGAAAAGCTTGGTATTATTAGTGTGCATTAATTGCTGTATGTGGAGTGATGATCCTGTTTATCCATTCTCTGAGTGTCTCCGTCCCTCTCTCCGGCTGGCCTCCGGCTCTTCGCTGCAGTGTTTTACTGTAGCGGCGGCTGCTAGAGGCTCATGCAGGGGTGTAGGGTTCGGTTTTACAGAAGAAGAACTGACATTTCTGATCACATACACATGGACTGTTAACCGTCAGCGGCTGCAGGTAGTCTGAGACTGATTTTTTTCATTTCTTTTTTTCTCTGCAGGCTCTGGAGTGTTTAACAGGAGCTCTGTTCCAGAGGCCGCCGCTCATCGCTGCTGTGAAGCGACAACTGCGAGTGCGCACCATCTACGAGAGCAAGCTTATTGAATATGATCCTGAGAGAAGATTAGGTAAATACATTTTTTTATAGCTTGTGTGTGGTTAAATTAAAGGTAGTTAGTAGGTAGTTAAAAGGTTAGTTCACCTAGAAATGGAAATTGTCATTAAATATGAGCTTCATATTGGTCTAAACATTTAAGAGCTTCGTTCATCTTTGAAGCTTTAAAAAAAAAGGTATTTTGAATAAATCTGAATTGAAATCTGCTATTTATTTATTTTATGAACGGATATTATGGACTGTTTCCCCCGCTTTCATTCATAAAATCTCAGTCCATCAGAAAATGGCATACTGAAACAACAGGCTGAGATGACACTTAATGCTGGGTTTACACCAAATAGGAAATTTTTTGTATTTTTGTAAGTAAATTGCATGTCAATGCAAACTTGAGAACAGCAACGGATTACTGTCCCGTGGCGCAAACAACGCAGAATGCACAATGCTTTAGTATTTGCCCAATTGGCTCTGTCTGTGTTTGGTGTAAACCCAGCAGTGTTGGCTAATTAGAAAGGAAACATCATGGGGCAAACTCCATTTGTAGCGTCCACACAACCACACTGTACCTGGAGTTTCTGAAAATCTTTGCGGAAATTTCGGAAAGTTTTGGTTTGTCACCCCTTAATGTTTTTGTTTGAACAAACGGCGAAACTGCATAGACAAAGTGCACAAGCCTCCATACACAGCAATGGTTCTGAAATGTTAAACCAAAAAAGGTACCATAATAATAGTCAAGTCAATGTGATTCAGTGGCTTAATTTTTTGTTATTCTTATTGAACATTTTAGATTCAGAACTATTTACAACCGTTTGCCTGCCTTAGAACCACCATTGATTAATTGTGTGATATGCTTGACTGGTAAATGAGCAATAATAGCATTTTATTGGCTACAAATCAGAATTAAAGCTCAACCATAATTTTGAGTCTACCTGAATGTTTTGTTAAAAATAAAAGTAATGTGCAGGCTAATTTTATTTTAACAATTTCTTGTTACGGCCTAAAATCCAAAACTTTATTAATAAAATCTGCATTTGAGCCCAACACATGAAAGACAGACACTTGAATATGGCTAATTAAGGTCCCTGTCAATATATATATATATTTTTTTAATCAATTAAATCAACCTTACAACAAAAAACTAATTAATAAAAACTGTAGATTGGTAGGGCAAAAAGTTTCCTGACTACAGCTGTACTTTCAGGAGAGATCTTACCTAGCTCACATGAAAAAACAGGTGAATGTTCTGGGCCACTGCTTCCCTTGCTAAACGACATAATTAAAAACGTGACTATTATAAAAAAAGTAACTACCAGCTACAAAAATAATTAAAATGAACGAACTAAGCAAAGTAGTTGACTATGAATACTTGAGGATCGGAAGTTAACAAAACCATAATGAAAAGAGTGCTTTGCCGAGTGATCCTGGCATGTGTGGAGCACTGCCTATCAGACAGTGAGTGGGAGAGCGATATAGCCGCAATTGCTGTCGAGCTTATAGACCATTTCCATATGATGTCGTCATTGGCCCATAAACATTTCCTGCTTGTTGTCAAACTATTTCATATCTGCAACGAGGCGATTCATACAAACCTTGATGTTATAACAGCTACCGTAACATTATTAATCAATATGTGGAACTTTTTGGACTCTTAAGCTACCTAAATTTAAAATGTAAAACAGGAAATGCGTCGATCCATTGTTATTTACATCCCTCAAAATGATCTATATACAGGGACTCCCATGATGTCACCGGTGTCATCCAATTCAGGCAAGCTCCACCAAATTACCTCGAGACACAAGTGCACAGACAAACCATAACAAAAGCAAAATATAAAACAGACCCATGTAACACTACTTTAACATCAGTTCAAGATGTGTGTTCATGATTGCATAGCAGACTGTGTATTCCCCTTTAAGTTTGGCCAATTTCACTCGCGATCCACTCTCCCCCGAGCCAAACTTATAATCCATGTGCAAACATTCGCATATTACTCGCTGCGTTTAAAGTGCGTAGCACAGGGGCATTGCTAGACCCAATTTGAAAAGTGCCCTAGTAAATGCTTTGAGATGATTTACTTTATATGCAAAGTGTATTTATTAAGACTGGTAATCCCAAAATAAAGATGTTATTCTCTGTGCAATGCTGGTGAAAGCAGTGTAGTGTGTGTATGTATGTGTGTGTATATATATATATATATATATATATATATATATAATGGCAAAACTTATCACTAAATCCAATACCATGAGAAAAATATGCAAGGAAAAGAGAAGGGAGTTGGTGGACCTAGACCATGAAATTAAGAGAGATGCCACATGTCTTGAGGAGAATTTGGGATGTTACCATTTGTGTTTCTAACAGTTTATGTAGATTATTTGTCAACATTTTGGCTTGTGAAAGGCTGTTTTGAGGACTTTATTATTGAGCTTATTTTCAGTATTCTATTCTATATGGTTTATACAAGGCATTGTGTTTAGTGTAATCTAACTTATCTATGTTACTTTGACTCTGTTCTACATCACAGAGGAACAAAAAAAAGGAAAAAGGTCTTAAGTATTTTTATTTTAATTTTTTTATTTACAGAGTTTACACATTGCACATAATTGATACCAAATGGAAAATTTTCAAGTTTTGATTTCCATTGTAGGAGGCATTAATAATAATTTAAGACTCAAATTTCATAATTTTTTGGAATAGGTTACTCATTACCTATTCCAAAGAAATTATGAAATTTGAGTCTTAAATTATATTTGTTGAGGTCTTAAAAAGCATTAAATTTTCCTTTTAAAATGGTGCAAGAACTCTGTTTTTATATTCCAATATCCTTTTAAATTTGTTCTGAAGATGAATGAAAGTGAATTTTTGGGTGAACTATCATTTTTAATAATGTTAAAGCCACATGATGTGATGTAGATTGCATTAGCACACTGTGCAGAGATGACCAGTTATCTATCACCCATTACTGATGGCTGTAATCTAGCATAATGACTGTTTCCAATGTGAGAGATTGTATGCAACCGTTTATTCTCACTCTACAGGTATTTTCTGGGTGAGCTGTGAAGCGGGCACGTATATCCGAACTCTCTGTGTGCATCTGGGTCTGCTGCTGGGGGTCGGTGGGCAGATGCAGGAGCTGCGACGAGTTCGTTCCGGTGTTTTGGGTGAAAAGGTATGGGGAAAAAAAACTCACTGCAGAGCCAAAGTGTTGAGTTCAGCTCTGGGTCTCTCCTCAGTTCTGCTAATTAATCTTTGGTACAGAAAATGGCTGAGTGGTGATCAACATGAAGTGGTTATACTTTGACCTCCTTCATCAAACCTTTCAGCCGACATGAGCATAAATGTCAACGTTAAAGGAGTAGTTCACACAAATGAAAGCTATGCCATAGTTTACTCAAGCCATTTTGGTGTAAATGATTAATCTGTGATGTTTTAGGTGAATTCCTTTAACACAGTCCTCAAATGCAATTCCTGGAGGGTCGCAGCTCTGCACAGTTTTGGTCCAACCCTAATCAAACACAGCTGATCCAAATAATCAAGGTGTTCAAGACTACTAGAGACTATTACTGTACTTTCACACCGAAAGCAGCTAGAGCGTCAAAGGTCGATCTGGCCGCCCTGGCGACGACGCTGTCTGCCTTCAGCTCCGACGGCGAGATTGTTGAAATTCGCTACATTGATCTCGTATTTAAAAGAGCCGTTGCAGCATATCAGCAAACCAGTTACATTCCCGCATAAAACATGCTTCCTAGCATAAAGATCTTGCACACTTATTATAAAATTTATTTAACTACGGAAGATCTAGTTGCATGTGCTGTGGCTTTGCTCCACTTAATTATCCAATGTGTCCATATGCCTGAAATATTCTGAAGCATACTGTTTTGTATTGTCGCATGAGATTCCCGCTATTTTTAAAGAAAAAATATATATAACATTGATGCACATCAGTAACTCTCCAGTAACTTTTTAATGTATGTTCCTCTAAGAAAAACATTGCAAATAATTGGAAATCCGGCGACCGTAATATTAAAACCCTTGAGAACAACTGTGGTCTGAACCAAAGTTCACAGGACAGTGTTCTCTGGACTCCTTAAGCTGTGAACTTCTACATTCTGATTGGTTGCCGCCGAACCGCATCACAGCTCAGTACCATAAAGTTGACTTGATTTCAACTCTTCTCGACGCCCACACCGGCGAACATGTGATTCGCTGCTTCTCGGCGCTTATCGCCGCCGGCTCCCATTGAAAATGAATGACTTCCTCTACTTTGGCGCTCTCGCCGCTTTCGGTGTGAACGTACAGTTAAGCAGGTGTGAGCTGGAGGAGGTGGTAGGAGCTCAATTGTACAGAGCTGTGGCCTTCCAGCAATTGAGCTTGAGACCACTGCTTTAATGGGTTATAGCAGCGTTTCTCTACCACGCTCCTGAAGGACCACCAGCTCTGCATATTTTCCATGTTTCCTTGACCAAACGCACCTGATTCAGCTCATCAGCAGAGACTGAAAGGACCAGTAAAGCTGCGGTCAGACTGGACTTCTCCTCATAGACTTCCATTCATACGCACGCTAATGCGTCTGACCGGAAACGCAGGGTCATGCGTCAGGTTTCGCATTTCGCTGAGGTGCAAAGTTCAAGCTTGGTGAACTCTGACTTGTGAAATTGCATCGCTTGACTGCGTGAGACCAATCCAGGATCAAAACATGACCTCTCTGAACAGAAATGTAAAACATGGAGCAATTGCAATTGCTCTTTTTTTTAAATTTGTTTTTATTTTTTTATGTCTATTCATCTTGTTTAACCCCGCCCCTTTTGCAGCACCGTGTGACAGAATTTCGCAAGCTCTAACTCTAGTGTGACCGCAGCTTAATGGGTGTGACAGACAAATGAGACATTCAAAACATGCAGTGTTGGTGGTCCTCCAGGAACGTGGTTGAGAAATGCTGAGTTATAGGGTAGTTTAAGAAGTGTTAAGCTATATGCAGGGAACTTGTTTTGGTTGGGGATCTAAAGGTAAAATCAATTTTAATTTGACTTGTATTTTGGGTTATTTTTAAAAACAAAAGGCTAGCATATACAATAAAGGTTTTTAAGCTGTAACTGCAGAAAATAAGAAGCTATTAGATTCTTATTGATTATTATATTGATTTATTTTATTTTTTTTTGCATTTTAGTTTACATGGCATTGTTTTGGGGGACTGAAATGTGCTGTTAAGATTTTGAAATGCAAGCATACAGTGGTCCCTCAATCGCAGAAGTTACATTTTAAAAATAGCCTGCAATAGGTGAAATCCGTGAAGTACTCCGCTTTTGTTTTTTTACAATTCTAGATGTTTTGAGGCTGTATAACCCCTAACTCTACATTTTTTTTTCAGGTAGGCATGAACATTATCACAATTCTCTTGTTTAAACGCTCACGTAAATTCTACCTACCTTTAGCATGTCCATATGTTTAACTTTTTGTGCGACGGTATCTTCCTCTGCCTTTTAAGTGCTACTGTGTGTGCACCTTTGACGGTGCAGAATGTTTAATCGACAATCAACATTATTTGGGTTGTTGGAGAGGAAACTTGAAAACATACTGTAGATATGGCAAGTTGAACACATAATGTACAGGAGACATGACACTGAGATTGGTTGACAATGGTCTACAGCCAATCAGGATGCAGAGCAATGCACTAAAAAATCATGGAAATTGCACTAAAATTAGCAAAACTGAGACCACGAAAGATGAGAATCGGGTTATGGCGAAGGGGACCACTGTATACATAAACGAACACGTGTTCTGGTGAATGTTTTGATCTTTAGGTAAGCTTCCACCATGAGTGCATGTGTACCCAATTTGCTTCTAAATTTGAAATAGTCAAAGTTAAGATCAAAGTTCACTAAATTAAAATTTTGAGGGACCCTTTGACTTCTGTAGTATTTTATTTTTCTTATGTGGTAGTCTGTGGGTCCCAAAAAACAGCATTCTTCAAAATACCTTGTTCAACAGAAGAAATAAGTTTGGGTTTAAAACCAAGTGAGGGAGAATAAATAAGATTTTAGGTGAACTATCCCTTTAATGGCTTTCTTATTTTTATTAAGGATTACAGTAAGGCTGCATGATATTGGGATAAATCTGACATTGCAATGTTTTGCTGCGATATAAATACAATTTCATCAAATGAATTGATTAGCTATAATCGTAAAGATTTCATTTAGATCGACTTGGATGATCAAGTATTTTTCTATGCGGTGTCTTTGCTTAAATTATAAGAAAGCATATATAAACACAACAGAGCGAATATAAGTGAAACAAACAGATGGTTTTCTGGAGTCTTAACAGTATTCATGAACATAAATCGAACAATCAAACATAAAATAACCTGCTAATCATTAAGTTATTAAAAAAAATAAATAATAATGAAATATGTTTAATAATCTAATCCTGCAATGTGACTATTGCAGATACACACATTGTGATATCGATGCTTAAATGATATATTGTGCAGCCCTAAATTGCGTTCTCGTATATAGTTTGACCAATTTCATGATTGCACCATGCCAATTATTCAGATGTGCTCAGGCAACATTGTATACAATTTTACAGGCAGTAATACAATAACAATTGCTGAATATAAACAGTCAGAATAGGTCTAACAAGGAAAATCCAGTATTGTGCTAATTATCTTTTCTCTTAAAGGATAACCTGGTGACCATGCATGATGTGTTGGACGCCCAGTGGCAGTTCGACCACAACAAAGACGAGACGTACCTGAGGAGAGTGATCTTCCCTCTGGAGAAACTCCTCATCTCCCACAAGAGGATCGTCATGAAGGACAGCGCTGTATGAAACCCTACACACTGCATTCATATTTAACAATCTTCATGTTGCAAGCCACATGATGTGATGTAGATTGCATTAGCACACTGTGCAAAGATGACCAGTTATCTATCACCCATGACTGATGGCTATAATGCAGCATGATGAGTTTGTTTTCGATATGCAAGATTGTCTTTAAGCATCTATATTCCGCTGGCATAACTAATTGTTTTGTAACAGGTGAATGCTATATGCTACGGCGCTAAGATCATGCTACCCGGCGTCCTTCGGTATGAAGATGGCATCGAGGTGAATCAAGACATTGTGGTTATAACTACTAAAGGAGAAGCCATTTGCACAGGTAAATGTCAACCTGTGAAATTCCTAACATGCACCATTCTGAGCCACATGATGTGATGTAGATTGCATTAGCATTGCTGCAAAGATGACCATTTATCTATCACCCATGACTGATGGCTCGGTGAAGGACTTTACAATGAGTGTTTTCAAATTTGGTTGATTTTTAAAACTATTTATTTTGCTCAGCGGTTGCTCTGATGACCACAGCTGTAATATCCACATGTGACCATGGGGTTGTCGCTAAAATCAAGAGAGTCATCATGGAGCGAGACACATATCCACGCAAATGGGGCCTTGGACCGAAGGTAATTAAAATGGAGAGAAATCATGTAGCATGGAGGCTTAAACTCTGTATAACAGAGTTAATTTTGAGTTGATCTAACCAAACTAGTGCAATCAGGCTTTCTTGATTGAATGACATTGATCAACTTTCTCTGTGTACTCTGGTTTTGATTTGAGTTAATGAGCATGTGCAGATGAAGTCGGGACAGAGAATAAAATAATAATAAGCTTTCCATACACAGTTTTATATCTTCACAGCACAGCAAATTTTGTATTAATGTATAAATGTATTTATATTACAATTGTAATACAATTTTGTCCTTTAATACAAACAGTCAGATATATAAACTGTACCTTTAAACAACATGAGTATTTATAGCAAATAATATAAACAAATATTAACATCCCGCTCGCTTTCTGATCCTTGTCTACCAAGTTTTCTTACACCCCTATGATTGGTCACGCGATCAACAGAAAGGGCTGCGATTGGCTCTTGCACGCTGCGCTCTTCACAGATGAGTGACACTGCCACAGTGTGAGGGAGTTTACGTTCATTCTCTCAATCGCAGTGATAGGGGCTTCTGCTGTAAGTCAAGAAAGACTTGAAAGTCAGTGAAAGTTGTTTAAGTAGTGTTGTAAATACTCGCGCTCTCGGCTCGCCTCCCTCGCCGTAGTAAGCTACGGCAACATCGCATATGAGATCAATGACATCAGTACATAATAACCGGTTATGATTATTACTGAACTGATACCGAATTGTCCATCGCGGTGCACCGAAGAAACAATTAATTTTGACACCCCTAGTAGTCAGCATCTGAAGTGGTCAACCTTTATATCAAATAGTCCTAAAACTGTTGCACGACACCTACAGAAACAAGTTTGATCCACTTCAAATGTTGACTACTGTTTGTGTCTGAACATAAGTCCATACACTAAATTTTGTGACCATATAACGAGCTGCCATGAGACTGGGTTGTGAAGTTGGTTTGCATGTTTTATTTTTTTTTATTATTAAATGTATATTTATTATTATTTTATTTATTTTTTAATATTGTTTTATTTACATAAAGCTCATTTGTTGCAGCTTTCTTCTGTACATATTATTTAAACTGAAATATTAGTGATCAAGTAGTTGCTTTTGAAATAAATTACAGATAAACGGCAGTCAATGGGTCAAACTTTCATCAAAATAGTCCTAAAACTATACTTTGTATAATCAAATGATAATGTAATGCCTTGTAAAATAGCATTTAACAATTTCAAACTTAAGGGCCTGAAATTTCTCTAAGGCCGTACTCACACTATGTACAGTTGCCTTGAACCGGGCCAAAGCACGCTTGTCCTCCCTCCCGTCTCCCCCGACAGCCCACACTCATTACATTCGGGCCTGGGCACGCTTACGTCATCAATGATGTGCTGTTCAGTAAGCGCTCTCGCTCAGCACAGTGGACATTTCTTTAGTTATATCATTTAAGTCGTTTGATATGCGGTGACACAGTCTAATATTTCGCCGAAGAGATCAGCCACTTTTGACGCTCATAAATGGTTCTCGTGCTTGAGGAATTAGAAGGTTTGCTGAAGGCGCAGCTGGCGTGCAGTGAGGGATTTGCGTCTTTAATAAACTAAGACTGTCTGCGTTCATTGAACAGTACGAATGATTAATGAATCCATTTCAAACAGTCCCTTAAATGTCACGTTTCGCGCTCAGGCACTCTTGCACTCACACTACAAGAGTACCGCACCCAAGTGAACTGCGCTTAGGCCCACCTCTTTCAACCGGGCCAGGGCCGCCTAAGCGAGCCATGCCTGAGCCCAATTCAGAGCACTCACACTTCTCAAATGATCTGGGAAACGGGCCTGGGCACGGTTTGGATAGCATAGTGTGAGTACGCCCTAAAATGATCCATCAACTTTAATATTTAAAGATCTAGCAAAAACCTTGTGGCAGCTGATTGGTAGAATCTCAGTTTGTGGTCTCGCAACTAAAGTATTTAAGGGCATTCATGATGCCTAAAACCCAGGATTGATGCAAATGTTAAATAAGCCAGCTAATCGTTCTTCATGGTGCAGGCCGCAGAGTAAATGTAAATAAGTAATGGCAGGGTTCATTCATACAGTCATGGACAATCTGGAGGTGTCATGGAATTTTGTCATGGCTTTTTCCAGGCCTGGAAAAGTTTTGGAAAAACAAACCCACAAAGTTTTGGTGGAGTCGTGGAAATTAGTTTAACAATTATCTGAATACTTGAATAAAGGTTGGTTGTCTTCTACTTTTCTGTCCTTGGCCAAAAACATGCTCTCATTATTAGTACTGTGTAAGCATTGTCTAAATCAACTTTACATGGATCTAAATAAATTAAACCAAACAGATTGTTGGTTGGCGTTTTGATATGCTGTACTATGAACATTTATATTTTTAAACGTAGACTTTACATGAAAAATTGGGACTTAAGTAAAAATGTGTAAATGTGGAAACTCCTGCGTTTCAGGCCAGCCAGAAGAAAATGATGATCCAAAAGGGACTTCTAGACAAACATGGCAAACCGAACAACAGCACGCCTGCAGACTGGAAAGAGGGCTATGTAGACTACAGGTATACATGCTTCTGTGTTAATAACATCCTGCAGACTGTTATCCCTTTTTGTTCTGCTGTGAGCCTAGAGGGAGTCTGTCTGCTAAAGCAAAACCCTGAGCTCAGGCTAATGCTGTCTGCTGTGGGCATGATGGACACCTGAGCTCTGTGGACAAATCTGCATACCTCCTGTATTCATTTTAACTTTCACCTAAGAGTTCTCCTGGAAAGCAACAAAAATGTTTGTAGCTAAGTGTTTTAAATGCTGTTCACAAAACTCCCCAGACGCAACTTAAATTTAATTTCACCGTACCTTTAAAATGTCTCTAATTTTAAGGTTTTTAGATGTTAGTAGTAGGGATGGGTATCATTACGGTATATCCACTTGATGCCACTTATCGGTTCGGTACTTCACCGGTTCTCTTATCGGTGCTTTTTAACTTTTTTTTTTTTCTTTTCATAAATAAACTAATTATTGAAACACTGTTTTATTATTTTTGTTTTTAATGTAAAATAAAATAAAAAACCGATGATTGTAAAACAAATAAATATTTTTTTTCTGTAAAAGAATGTACAATGGTTTGAAAGAAAATGACTTAACCATTCTTCTGGAGAAAAAATAACATGTTTGACTTTTCTTTCTTGGGTTTATTGTGCTGCCTGCAGTTTTGGAGCATCTTGCAATGTAAAAATAAGCTGGTTTATATAATTTCTTAAGCATAGTTTACTATTAGGCTATTCATATTTGTAAATACAGCTGATGTAAAAGCATTTGTAATGTTTAAGATATGTTTAGGCTACTGCAGAAAAAAATACAGTCTTCATTGTAACCGAATGTGTTTATTTAACTATTAATATTATACTAATTTAGGTGATTGACTGCTGGCATAACAATGTGCATGATGTAACGTTACTGTTAGTAGCTAAGCAGTCAAAAACATTCATTACTTTTCATTGCAGGTAATGCACTTTTGAAAGATACTTTCACTTAGCCAGACTGCTTCTGTTTCCGCTTACACAAGAAAACAACTTGTTGCGTTTGTTGCAACAAATATTGTCGCTGTCCACTCGGAAAATGCAACCCAATTGGTTCACTCCGTAATGTTACGAGCTGACACCGGCCTGAGAGCTCTGTGAATGTCGGCGCTGTCACTTACTGATCTACAATCTGTAAATGTAGCTTGTGTGGGTGCTGCTTGGAAAAAAAAAAAAAAGCTATTTAATTTATAAAGTAGCGACGCTACTGCCCAACACTAATTAGTTGTATGTGTGTTTGAATTATCCCAATCTTTTAATGCTCAATTGTGCAGGTTTAAGCCTGGTTTATACTTCTGCGCCAAGTGATCGGCGTGATCCACGGTGCAAGCCTCGAGCGTAGTCGTGCATTTATACTTGTGCGCGCCGTTTCTGTTTCTCTGCAATACACTTCTGAAACTCTAGCTGGCAGTAGGTGTTTGTTTCTCTGTGTTGAGTTTCTTCGCTGGTGTTTAGTTTTTTCTGAACACTTCCTTAATGTACAAGCGTCTCAAATTCGCTCATTTTGAGGCGGGAACCGGCGGACGTGCAACAACTTTAATCATAAGATAAACTCAAAACAACAGTCTCCATCCGGAGCTCCTTCACGGGACTCCACACTTGTAAACACTCACCTCCGCCCACACTCGTCAGCGATACCAAGCCAACCAATCACAGAGCTTACATTTTTTTTGAGATGTGCGTCAACATCGCCGACCACCACAGAGAGGGGCTATGCATCCACGCGTAGACTGCGCTGTAGCACAAGCATGCGCTTGACACAAAGTATAAATCAGCCTTTACACTGAATGCATTAATGCAGGCTTTACACTGAATGCATTAACACAATGCCTTTTTAGTAACCTAAGAAAGCATTTAGGTGCCTCCAATTTCAGTTTCAATTTTACAGGAAAGCCAAATATTTTTACATAAGATTTGAATGTAGGCGATCTCTAATTTATTAATCATGCCTTATGAACTGTGGGTTGTGAACCCAGTACCCCTAGAAGAATATCTCTGAGCTAGTATGCTCCAAAACAGTGGCAGCATTTGCCTTTAGTAAGACATGAAGGTGATTATAAACATCCAAAGCTCACAGTTTGTCACTTCCACCTAAATGGATTAACTATTGACTATTTTATTTACTCCTATTTGCATGCATCACTACTATGAAAATCAAATGTTAATTTATTCAATTTTGTTTTCCTGTTGTAGCACCCCAAAGGGGAAAAAGGAAAGTGAAGCTCCCGCTGCAGCAAAGGTAAAACCTGCCTGCTAAAATGCATCAGTACATTTAATATCTATCAGTATTGAATTTAAATGCTTATTTTGTCCTTTTGTAGAGGAAACGAGATGAGAGTGGAAGTGAAAGTGAAGCTGCAGCTGCTGCTCAGGACACCTCAAAGACGGAGGAAGAAAGCAAGAAGGAAAAGAAGAAAAAGAAGAAAGAAAAGAAGCAGAAGTTGGCAGAGGAGGCAGCGGCCGAGGCTCCAGCGGAGGAAGAAACTGAGGTCCGCAAATAATAAATATATATAGATAGATAGATAGATAGATAGATAGATAGATAGAT
>CAIGQZ010001206.1:2267084-2282900 GCA_903798205.1 Danio tinwini | reverse complement strand
ACACGGTGGACTGTCATGATTTTGGCTACTGCAGGACAATACTGAATGATGCACATCAGAGAGGATCTGGAAGCGGGTATACTCAAAGCCACCTGATAAAGAAGTGGTATATACAGTATACCTGCATCAACACGCTATCACTAGTTGTCTGCGTATACTCTCCACTACACCACTGATATTACCGGTGGTCAGTTTGACCCCAAAACAATAATATTATCTACAGTCTTTCAAAGACATACCATTCTGGATCTTATATTAGAAATAGAGACAGAAATCAGATCAAACCTAAATCAGAAATAATGTTTGAATCCGTTCACTTCAGTTTGGGGCTGTTCTTCATACAGCTCCAGAAAGCTGGCATGAAAGTCATACATAATCAGCTTTTATAATAATTTCATAAGCCTTTTTGGAAGCTCGTCTGCATTATTAATTTACTGTATATTACAGGGAAAGACGACAGGCAAAAAGAAACTCCTTGCTTAAATAAGAATCATTCCTTTTCTGTTTTTGCTGCCATTATTGTCATTTTTTTTAAGTTTTATCGTTTCAATTATTCACAGTAAACTCTTAGTACAATGTTATGAATTACGCCACACACAATTCATACCCCACACACAGGGCTTTACATTAACACCCGCCAACGGGTGCGGGTAGATTTCAGCCATGGCGGGTTAGACAGACACTCTCACTAGCCACTTTGTCTGGTTGAAGATCATTTTAAAATTATAGTTATCTTAAAGGCAGCGTGCGACAATAGACAGGGCTCAAAATTAACTTATTTACTTGGTAGCACCAGTACTCCCAACTTAAAAAATGTAGGAGCACCCACCAAAAATGAATGATCACCACTGCAAATTGTATATTAAGGGATTTCTTGTATTTGAAAACAACATGAATTAGGACTAACAAAAAACCAGAAACAACTAACTAATGCTGTGATGACGTATTGATATCTGTGCAATAATTCCAAAATGATTGTCTAATAATTATAAAATGTTATTAATGATGATGATGATGTCAATAATACTTACATTTGTCCTTATCATGCTGCCCTGAATGTGCTTGAATGCGAGTTATGTACTGTAAAAGGTCCTGCTGTTACTTTATGAAAAATTAATTCTATTCTATAAGCTCTATTGTTTGTATATGCATGCCAATTTAATAAATAATATTTCTGCTACAAACCAAACGTAAGATTATAATAAATCATTCAATCCAATGCTGAAAGCTGCAAAGCAGTCATCAGTAACTGGAAAAATAATATACATGTCAAGAAAGAATGGACCAAAGAAAGAAAGAAAAGTTTTACTTCTCCCACTTTTTAAAGGTTTTGGTTTTGGGTTTGTGTCATTGTAAATGTCTGGTTATGAGCTGATTTTCATTTTTCTGTGTTTGTGGAAAAGCAGGCGAGTCAGCCGACCCAATATAAGAGCAGGCAGAGCAGGATTCTCGTGATGACCACCGGCGCAAACACTGTTTAGGAGCCGCAGATTCAGTTTAAACTTGGTAAAGGCGAGCTTCTTTGTTGGATTTTACATTTAGCGGACATTTGCGCTGAACACGCAGTGAATGCAATGCATCAAGATTCGGGCACCTTCTCCGAAAACACTTGATTGATCTCGGCTGGCTCCCTTAAAAGCTTCCTGTTTTCTGACAGCAGAAAGCCTTGAGTGATTGACAGCTAATATGAACCAATATAGCAGCAGGGAAGTCCGATTCAGCACGTTTTTAGAAAAAATCGAAACAAGTTGCACTGTAACCATTATATGCAGTCGCACAAATGCTCCCAAATATATTATGAGGTCGCAGAGATTAAATTTCGGGCGCATATGCGACCAAAATGTTTGCAATTTTGAGCCCTGATAGAGATGGCCCAATATGTGTGCAAATGTAATTTTCGAGCAAAGGGAAAGCAGGTGAATACCGAATGAGAGGATGATTTTAGAGAGACTGTTTTAAAAGGCATGCGTCTTCCTGTTTCCTGGCACAAAGCAACCGTGCCTAGAGGACACGCAACTGCTGTGATGGGTTCTCTTTCAAATAGACTGGACAAAAAGTGATGCTCGTGCACACACAGTCCTGCTGCTTCCAAAAGCTCCGGATGTTTCTAAAATATGGCTTTTTGTAAGCAGCAGCAGTTGCCAGTTTTGTTTTAATTATTCTTTGAACAGAACAGATTGTGGGCCTAACGTTACTCATGTGCATGTGATCATCCTTCATTATCACACGGTGTGTTTTTCACCTGTTTCGTTTTGCTTACACTTATTTTTGTTAATATTGTTTAATGATCATTGTTACAATAGCATTGCTTTATTAGGAGATTAACTCCTCATGTGTGTGTAGCTAACTAGTGATCTGAGAGAGGTTTAGCCTGGACAGACTAGGCTAGTGTGTATAGTTTTAGATACATGGCAATAATTATTTTTTTAAATGTAATAGTTTTTTAATGAAGGTTTTGTTGAATAAAAAGAGCATGTATACAGCTCTATTTAGCATGTTTTGACATATTATTTAACATTTGTGGCTAAGAAATAATTATTTATTTATTTTTGGTGTGGTCAGAGATAAATTTGATCAATCCTCAGTGTTGAGCTCTGAAAAGTCCTGTGAAATAAAAACTAATCGCAAAGCGACACTGTGAAAGCACAGCCCATTTGCTCATGTACATTGAGCAGGGTCATACACACAAACAAGTGAAATAAATGAGGAGGCGTGTGGACATAACACAAAGTCTAAATCAAGTCATTTTAGCATGCCAAAGCCAAATGTATGCATATAAAATATATTTTCCCAATTGCAAAATTGTGGCTAGTGAAAATGGCGAGTGGCTTTGTTGGAAAACTACTAGCCACAGTGGCTGGTGATCAAAAACGTTAATGTTAAGCCTTGCCCACACATATATCATTTATACAAAAAACACACACACACACACATTTCTCTCTCTCTCTCCTTCTTTTTACAGAATTTACAAAAGCATCACCACAAACAGAGAAAACTTATTATTCTGGTTTTGTTTTACAAGAAGTCATCCACATCCATTAAAATAAAACTGGTTTCAATCACATATATACTATACGCAAATATGCTGTTACGTCTCAGCATCGCAAACATCAGGCCTCAAGGGAAATGAAGAGTAATCTAAAAGAATGTCTGCAAATATTTTCAGGTGTCAAGCTTTAAACTGAAAACATGCTAAATTCACTAAATGCCAAAAAACAAACTGATGTCACTTTAGTTTAAGCACCGATTCTCAATTTATATTAACTAGTGGCTTATTACTAGGCCCACACGGAATCTGCGTGCGCAGAATTTCGCAGATTTTTAGCCATTAATTCTGTTTATTTACTTGAGTAAATGTGTGTAAATCTATATTTATTCAGTTTTTAAATTAATTACAGTAATATTATTGACTAATATGAAAATGTTCATCTGATTTATGTACAATGTAGTTTGTACAGTCATATTTTCTGTCTTTTAGTAGATATATTATACGAGAGACTTGCTTTGTTTACCAAATAAAGTGAATCTAATTGGATTTGCATTTTAAACATTAAATAAAAGTTAAAAAGGTATTATTTTTTATTTCACATATTAAGGTTTTAGTTATGAGACTCCCAAAATAATTCCTCAGAAATCCACAGATTTTTACTAAAATTCTCAGCAGAAATAGTTAAAAGCGTCCGCAGATTCCGTCTGGCCCTGCTTATTACCTGCCTATGGAGATAGCAGCTGTTTATTAGTAGAGTTGAGGAAAGTTGAAGAGTAAAACTAATATATTACAATCTTAAGTCACCTTAAGTAACTCACTTTGATCTCATCTCAGCTAGGCACAAGATTGTAATGTATTACTTTTAAAAGTATCTATTTTTTAGTACTTATAAAGCACATATTCTGCATTTCTAATCATACACAATACCTAAACCCAACTACTACACTATCTGACAAAAGTCTTGTTGTCGATCCCAGTTGGTTGAGGAACAAATAATAACTTGACTTCTAGTTGATCAGTGGCAGAAGGTTGATTTTTCTGATGGATCATCTGTTGAACTGCATCCCAATCATCACAAATACTGCAGAAGACCTACTGGAACCCACATGGACCAAGATTCTCACAGAAATCAGTCAAGTTTGGTGAAGGAAAAATCATGGTTTGGGGTTACATTCAGTATGGGGGTGTGTGAGAGATCTGCAGAGTGGATGATCAACATGAACAGCCTGAGGTATCAAGACATTTGTGCTGCCCATTACATTACAAACCACAGGAGAGGGCAAATTCTCCAGCAGGATAGCGCTCCTTATCATACTTCAGCCTCCACATCAAAGCTCCTGAAAGCAAAAAAGGCCAAGGTGCTCCAGGATTGGCCAGCCCAGTCACCAGACATGAACAATATGGAGCATGTCTGGGGTAAGATGAAGGAGGAGGCATTGAAGATGAACCCAAAGAATCTTGATGAATTCTGGGAGTCCTGCAGGAACGCTTTCTTTGCCTTTCCAGATGACTTTATTAATAAGTGATTTGAGTTATTGCAGGCTGCACGGTGGTACAGTAGGTAGCACAATCGCCTCACAGCAAGAAGGTCGCTGGGTCAGTTGCGTTTCTGTGTAGAGTTTGCATGTACCCTGTGTTCGTGTAGGTTTCCTCCGGGAACTCTGGTTTCCCCCTCACAGTCCAAAGACACAAGGTGTAGGTGAATTGGGTAAGCTAAATTGTCTGTAGTGTATGTGTGTAAATGAGTGTGTATGGATGTTTCCCAGTGATGGGTTGCAGCTGGAAGGGCATCTGCTGTGTAAAACATTAGCTGGATAAGTTGGCGGTTCATTCCTCTGTGGCGACCCCAGATTGATAAAGGGACTAAGCTGAAAATGAGTCATTGCAGAGATGTAAGGATGCAGTCCTCCAAGCTCATGATGGAGTCAGACACAATATTCATTCTGTTTCCACTGCAGCATGACTTTATATTCTATACTGGACATTATTCCTGTTCAGTGATGAGACTTTTGTCTAAGTAAAGTCAGACCTTACAGTCCTAATTAAATCATTAAAAATCAAGGCATGATCATATTTTATTTTTGTAAAATAAGCATAATTTAGAGGCCTTCGCCTTTCATATAAGCCACTTCTGATACCAAATGATCAACTAGAAGTCAAGTTATTATTTGCTGTGCCTAAAACTTGAATAGGCGACAAGACGTTTATCAGGTAGTGTAACTATAACTATTAATAACAGCACATTAGGTGTTTATTGATGCAAACGTCATGTGCATGGTTTATTAATAAAAACTGTCGTTTAAAGTAAAGTGTGACCAAAGATCCTCTTTAAACCGTTGTTTCAGCATGACAGTAGTTCATGTGAATGAGAAAACCGTTTCATCTGACAATGCGATGGAAAGTTGTGACAGAAATCGCATTTATGACACATTTATGAAAGCAGTTATGTGTCAAAACTCACATACATGCATATCTCATGTTTAGATAGGGATAGTTCACCCCAAAATTTCAATTTGCTCACTTTTTTTTACATTTTCCCTCAAGCGCTTATTAAACCTATATGGGTTTCTTTATTCTACACTGCAAAAATGCCTTTCTTACTTAGAGTTTTTGTCATGTTTCTAGTCCAAATATCTAAAAAAATCTTATATCAAGAAACATTTTCTTGGCAAGCAAAACATAATGTCTTGTTTCCAGAAATAATATGCCAATATTAAGTGAGTTTTTCCTTAAAACAAGCAAAATAATCTGCCAATGGGGTAAGCAAAATAATAGTTTTTCCTTTTGACATAAGATTATTTTGCTTACTACATTGGCAGATTATTTAGCTTGTTTTAAGGAAAAACTCACTTCAATTTGGCATATCATTTCTGAAAACAAGACATTATGTTTTGCTCATCTAGAAAATTCTTCTTCATTTAAGAGTTTTTAGATATTTGGACTAGAAACAGGCAAAAAAATCTAATTAAAAAGAGCATTTTTTGCAGTTCATGCAATAGTAGATATTTTGAAGACAGTTGGAAACCTGTAATCATTGATTTACATAGCACTATAGAAGTCAAGCTTTTTTCAAAGTATCTTCTTTTGTGTTCGACAGGAGAAAGATACGTCTAAAGGTTTAAAACAAGTAAAAGGTGAATAAATGAAGACAGAACTGTTCATTTTTGGGTGAACTATCCCTTTAAATCTGATCAAGCCAATCAAATCACAAGTTTTTCATTCTTCTCATCTACTAAAATACAAACCAAACAGAATAAACACACCGTCCTGAACGCTCTGAATAAATGAATGCTGTCTCCACATTTTCCACATTCTTTTGCGGCCGTCCTGAGCACCTCAGTTTACCGCAGCGTTCAGAAAAATAACTGAGGTGAACAGATGTTTCTCTCAGATGTGTGTTTCTACTCTGTCATCTTACGACTCGAAATGTCTTGTGCTGTGTAAGAATGTTAGAAAGGTCGTCGGACCCGTCCTAAATGTGCTGCTGACCTAGAAAAACAGCAGGTTAATGCAGGTTAACAAACTACAGAGACTGATAAAAAAAAAAAAAAAAGAGCTTCAGTTTGTTATTCTCATTTCCACCTCGCCAGGCTGAGTCCTCCAGGAAAAGCTGTGTGTGTGTGTGTGTGTGTGTGTGTGTTTAGACCAGTTCCACTTTGGAGTTGGGATAAACGGCCACTACGTCATAGCCCTCAGGAGGCTGGACACGGGCTTTGGCGTGGGTCTCACAATACAGATTGTCATCGATGAAGAAATATCCTCTCTGCTTCAGGTTAAGGCCGCAGTCGTCACACATGAAGCAGTCGGGGTGGTAGAGCTTGTCTCGGGCCTTCACAATGACTCCCCTGTGTCAACACAAACATAAAAGGGCTTTTAAAGTCTGCATGAACCGGAAGCTGTGTTTTTTTTTCGTATTGTAACACAATTCGGATCATTAAATAAGAAAATAGTGGGCGTGGCTTGGTTTTTTCTACTGTGAGCTGATTGGATGTAGTAACGTAGGCATTTCATTCAGAAAGATGGGGAACCGGGTTTGGGGAGAGTTACTACACACACAATATCTCAGATAGACCTAATCGGACAATTTAACTGAGAACAAACAGGAAGTGCAATTAAATTTTAGATTACAAGGGCAAACCGACCTGATTCTTCATATAAAACACAACGACACAGCTCTGGACACATGTAATGTGAAGGTGATGGTTGATTAGATTTATACAGTATCACTAATCCATTTCCTGTTATCAATCTCTATGAACAGCTACATATTTATAAGCTATGATATCTGTCGAAACCTGTACAGCGAGCACATTGTTTCTGTGTAACTTTATCATATGACATCAGCGTTTGCTCATCCGCCGGTGGGAAAGTGCCAGGAGTGACTTACAGTAATATCTGATCACATGTGCAGAGGGAGAAGCCACAGGCCGCAGCAGGTCTGTCTTCGTTTAAAGTCGGAATGAAATCAAAATGTGCTCTTCTGATTTTGATATAGTTGTGCTGGTTATAAACGATGTATCTGTGCACTAACATTATTTTACCTCAGAATATATAATCACATATGCTAAACTTCTCTCCCCCTCGAAACAACTTTCCTTCACTTCTGGTCACATGGAGTGCCTTTAAGGCAGGGCTATCAGTTATTTAGGGCGGGGCTATCAGTCATTTAAAGTGGGGCTATCACTAATTTAGGGCGGGGCTATCAGTAATTTAGGGCAGGGCTATCACTTATTTAGGGTGGGGCTATCAGTAATTTAGGGCAGGGCTATCACTTATTTAGGGCGGGGCTATCAGTAATTTAGGGCAGGGCTATCACTTATTTAGGGCGGGGCTATCAGTAATTTAGGGCAGGGCTATCACTAATTTAGAGCAGGGAAATCAGTAATTTAGGACAGGGACATCACAAATTTAGTGTGGGTCTATCAGTTCTTTAGGGCGAGGCCGTCTGTAATTTAGGACATGACTATCAATAATTTAGGGCAGGGCTCTGAGTAATTTAGGGCGGGGCTATCAGTAATTTAGGGCAGGGCTGTTAATTATTTAGGGAAGGGCTATGAGTAATTTAGGGCAGGGCTATCAGTAATTTAGGGCAGGGCTATCAGTCCTTTGGGGCAGGGCTATCAGTCTTTTAGGGCAGAGCTATCAGTAATTTAGGGCAGGGCTATCAGTCCTTTAGGGCAGGGATATCACTTATTCAGGGCAGGGTTATCAGTTCTTTAGGGCAGGGCTGTCAGTAATTTAGGGACGCTCTATAAGTACTTTAGGCCAGGGCTATCACTAATTTAGAGTGGGGCTATAAGTAATTTAAGGCGGGACTATCAGTCTTTTAGGGCAGGGCTATCACTTATTTAGGGCAGGCTATCAGTTCTTTAGGGCAGGGCTATCAGTAATTTATGGCAGAGTTATCAGTTGTTTAGGGCGGGGCTATCAGTTATTTAGGGTGAAGCAATCAGTCCTTTAGGGCGGGCCTATTAGTCTTTTAGAGTGGAGTTATCAGTCCTTTAGGGTAGGGCTATCACTTATTTAGGGCAGGGCTATCAGTAATTTTGGGGCGGGGCTATCAGTGATTTAGGGCAGGACTATCAGTCCTTTAGGGCAGGGTCAGGGCTTATTTGAGCCGGAACACGCCGTATCCGGCACCTCTGAAATCTGATCCGGCACCTCATTTTACCGATCCCCCTCCTTGACTGCTCCTTCCCCTGTCGGCTGTTAATTTTCTTCTGCAACTCACCAACCCTCTTTGCTTTCGTTCGCAACACCCCCTCCCCGCTCACTTTCGTCCGCGACACCCCTCCTACATCCACCGCACCAACAGCCCCCCACCCCCACCCCCGTTCCCTACTTTCGTGCGCGACTTCTCTCCATTTTCGAGTAACATGCCGGATCCGTTACCCCAATCTATTCCGGGACCTCGCAATTCACAAATTAAGCACTGGGCAGGGCTAATTATCAGTAAATTAGGGCAGGGCTCAAACAGATTTTTCTGTGTTATTGCAGATAAAAAGGCTTATCAAAACAACAGGTACTGTTTTCTGGATTGGTAGATGCACCCGGGACACAATTATAATACAGAAAAAGACATATATAATGTTCATTTAAGGACTATCCTTAGCAAATATCACCATTTATGCAACAGGAGCTGTTGAGTACTTAAGTCTTATTGGATTCTGATTCTAAAGTTGTTTTCAGAAAAACCCACAGTTAAAGTTGTTCTGGCAGATTTTGACTGCATTCCAGCTCCACTACGCTGACTGACTCAGTTATTTCACAGCTACAACAGTCAAAAACCACATCAAAACACAACAGAAGTCTTTGGATGAGGTGTTGAAGAAACTAGTGCTACACACAGGAGCAGTTTGAGGACAAAAACCTGACAAATGTCTGAAATTCAACATCTGAACAGTGGCTTTAACTGTGGGAATCATAGTGTAAGCAGACTGCGGCCCATTGAATTATTAGTAAAATAACACACCACCTCTGAGGTGCATTATTTTCTTATAATTCAATGACCTGCCATCAATTATTCCTTACATATTCATCAAGCCCTTTAACAGAACTGTATAACACTTACACAATGCCGTTTGCGCAGCGTGTGCACTGAGGAAGATTCTGTAGGCCAGGAATGGGTGGCAGAGGGGCTGTAATAGGGCTTCCCAGCTTCGGCACGGGTGATTTAACAGGGGAACGCAAGCCTCTGACCCCAGATCTGTCCACCGGCGAGACCCCTGAGAGCAAAAGGGAACAGAATATTACAATATTACTCATTGAGCTTATTCTGCGATGCGGAAGTGCGCTCGCTTTTGTGTTTAAAACTTCTGATTCAGTCGTCTATGGGTGAAACGACTAGGAATAATAAATAGTATAACACATTTATGCTCTACAAACAAGTACGTTCATGACTATTCATAAAAGGTAGAATAATATAATAAGAAAATATCAGTTTGCAACATCAAGAAGCATAACAAGCTGTTTTTAACATCAAGAAATCAATGGAAGTGAATGAGAGCGGAAGTCTCGAGCCAAAAAGATTGATATGGCTGCGCCCGCTCGTACATGAAGAATAAGGTCAATACAGTAAGAGATCGGCTGTTGTACTAGGAAAGCATATGAGAATAGAAACAAGATGTTCCTCTAATATTACATCAAGACCACACACACACTACTGTGCGCTTCATCATCAAAGAGAGCTCTCAGAAATGAAGCGTTTGTGAGCCAACTCAAAACGCGTGCCCTAACCATTGTGAGGCATGCTCCTACTCAGAGAAACTGGTTGCAGATCTGTTTCAAATCTGTCTAGAAAAATTTAAAACGATATATATCCTAAATCAACTAAATAACAATAGTAACGCTAAGAAAATATGAACAGCGGTCACTGGGACCTTTTTAAAGTGTACATGTTTGTATTTATAGACGAATTACCGGTTTGTAAACATTCAGGATGCGCGCGCAGCGAGGTTGCAGAAAAAAACTGGGAGAGCTAGCATTTACAGCGAGGGAATGACATCCGATGCGGTAGAGAGTTTGTTGTTGTATTAGAGATAAGTTATATTGATTACCTATTATATATATTATTTACATAATGCTTTTAGCATATTATAACAGCTTGTCACCGAGTGATAAGTACAGTTATTCTGAATTAACGTTAAAGTAAGCGGCGTTCGACTCACAGGTCTATTTGCGATAGCACCCTCCCAATGGATGTTGGATAAGACGAAATAGCCAAGCGTCCAGCCTGAAATATACAATCTCATTGAAGCTCCAAGTGATTTTACAAGTCTTTGGTTGCGTATAGTTTTGTTCTGTGTGGTCATGTGCAAGAAATAATGCTCCATAATTACCAGATTCAAAACTTGGTAGTGCTAAAAACCGAGGTTCTGCCTAGCCAAAGACAAGGAAAGAAGACGGAGCTATACAAGGCCTGGGTAATCATCAACAAGCTAAACAACTGCATTCTGACCTCGAACTGTACCTGTGCGGCAGAGAAGGTAAACTTTAATGCAGTTTAATTCTTTGCTGAAATCATTGCTGCAATCAAAAATGAGTAATGTGTATGATTCAGCATAGCGTGAACTTACCTGATATAAACTGAGTCCAGCATTTATAATTAGGTCCTCACTCCATTCAGCTCTTATGATGGCTGTTAGCCAAAGATGTCTGCGGTTGGCATTAAAAGCAGTGAGGTGTAGGATAAAATTTAATTTTCTATTGGACTTTGGCATCATAATGCACAACACGACATGTTTGCTATTGCAACCGGTCTTTTTTTGCAACCGCTATGCTCGGTTGAACTCGTCATTTGTGACATAGGTTGGTAATTCACCTACTGGATACATATTAGTACCCCAAAGCTACAAATATAACAAAAAACAGGGGTTTTCAACCCTTCAGGACACACGCGCCCCAAGTTTGTCAGATTTCAGTTGCATAATGAAGTCATAACTGAACTAAACAGAAATGGAATTAAGACATGTGGAGTATGCATATGTTATTGGCATTATTGAAGTAAACACCGCAATTAAGCTATTATCATCATATAGGTCGTCTCGCCACATTTTGTGACGAGATCCATACACACGGCTGTCAGTGAAGGACCGCAGACAGACACATTGTGAAATGCAGAAGTTTATGTGGTATTTAATTTAATTAAAAGAACACTCTTCCACCAGTTTATACCATACCCGCATCTAATACCCCACTTTGTCACGGAGGCATGAATAAAATGTTCATGAGTGAAAGTGAAAAGTCGAAAAATTAAAGATGAAACAGCCAAAATTACATGAGACTGCAAAAAAACGTGGATATCCCGCGGACGCAACATTCAAAAAGCACTTCACATAAACGCCTTGATTATATTATTATTTTATTCAGATTAAATATCTAGATTTTTAAGTCTATTATCTAGATTACATAAGTCCATGTAAACCTAGTCAAAATCGCAGAAATTCCATTTAAAATACGGGAGCAAAATTAATTTCCATATTTTAAAGACGTCTGTGTGCATATACCCCATTAACTAGATTATCAGTACTACAGTCAGCTGCTCGAACTACTTGTTGGAAATGCACTTTGTTCACATTTTTTCGTTTTTTTGCAAACTTTGAAAAGATTTGTGTCACGTTAGAAATCTGTCTATATTCTTTCCACTTTCTCTAACCCTAGTTTCTCTATTAAGACCCAATCCCAATTCAAATTTTTTACCCCTTCCCCTTGGCCCTTGAAACAGTGTGAAGTGAAAGAGCTTCAAATTTTACCCCTAAGAAATGGGACACCACTTCTACACACAGACACACACACACATGTCATCATATGTCATCGCGACCTCTTACTTCATGTGAAATTGAAAATGGTGACTGTTGTAGTTATTGCAGTTGTGTTATTTTTTGGTATTTATCTTCAGGAATTCACTGAAGGCAACGATACACTGTTATCATAACGATATAATGTGGTCATAAGCTCGTAACTGTACTGTGCATTTACACCGTGGCCATATTCTGTAAACAAAAGCTCATTCCCAGCCACTAGACTTTTCTGACAGGGGATTTGAGTGTCATTGAGTGTCAGATATCTTGAGTGTCACGACTTATTATTATGGATTACAGTGTAGATGGCGAAATTTAGCATATTTAAAAAAATATATATATTTTTTAAAAGCATGACAGTAAGACACGAGCGCGGTTATGAATATATTAAAGCATGTGCTTGTTTGTTGTAAAAATTCCCAATAATGACAAAAAATACAAATTTGTGCATCTCCTTATATCCGTGTGCAGACATTCCAGTGTTGGAATGTCAATAATGAGAAGAATCCTATAAAGTACGGTAATTTCAGAATTTTATGGCATTCAAAATGTATTTTATTGTAATCTTAGGGCTTATACTTATTGATCTAGCTGCATTTTTTGCCTGTACTGTCTGTGAGGACAACGTGGAGCTAGACACAATTTCTATCTCATCTTATGTTGCATCTTCTCAGCCAATCAACATGGAGAATGGCTCTCTCTCTCACGACTTAACAAGGTGCAGCCGTGCTTAAGTCAGTCGTTTTCAGGTTGAGGTAGATCGTTTAAGCCAGTGGTTCTCAAAGTGGGGGTCGGGACCCCCTGAGGGGTCGCGGGACAATGAAGGGGGGGTCGTCTGGTGATTTCCAAAAAACTATTTAGTTTTTATTAAACCATAAGAATTACCATATTTTATCCATAACCTACAGAAGAAAAAAATTGTCGTTTATAGTTACTATATACTATATAGTTACTATAGTAGTTACTAGTTCTATTGGATTGCGACCCCTGGGGTAATTACATTATATTAAAGACACAGCAATAGCGTCAGATGCAGCAGATTGATTTTATAACACCAGGTTAAACTTTCTGGCACATTTACAGCACTGACATACATTAAAAATATTTTTACTTTATAATATAACAAAGAATAGACTTGGGTCTATTGGGGTGTGTGCGACATTGCATGCAAGGTTTCTGTATTTATAACCACCTCAGAGAATATTGGGGGTCAAGAGTCACTGGTATTGTTATTTTGGGGATCACTGGCTGAAAAGTTTGGGAACCCCTGGTTTAAACAATAAAGTTTAAAAAAGTAGTGCTGAAAAGGATGATCAGAGAGAAAGAGGAGTTTGCCCTTGATGTTTTTGTTTTTCCCCATTTAAATGCGTTATGTGAAAATTAAAGTTAATCTCATTAAAACAAATCCACAAAATCAGCTCATTATAGATACTCTGAATGGGCTCGTGACCTGCTTTCAAGCCAACCTATGCTGCGGTTCATAGCGGCATCAAATTTGTACTGCAAAATAAATCCCTCAACATCTGGCAACACACACAGGTATTCGATGACAGCGACTTGGAGGGGAAGTTTATACCTTCCCACTAAGGTACGCCTAGTTTTTTTTACGTATTGTGGTAATTTGCACATCGTGTCAAAACGCTAGATAATAAGGTGTCTAGATAATAGCTGTATATACTGTTTCCAACCCCTTACCCTAAAAACATTGAGTAAATCCAATGAATCATTTTTTCAGTGCATGAAGCACAGCTGCCTAGAGTTCCTCCTATCTTCTCTATGTAATGCCGCGTCTAAAAACCAAACCAGCGTAGCATGAACTCAGTGGAGAAAATCACCGACTGCTGGATGTGGAAACATCCGGATAATAATGGTAAGTGTTACAATGGTGCCCGCCTCCGTCATCCGACTGTTGTTGTGCCAAAGTGAGATCATTAACTCCGTGTTATTCCCAAAGACTGCTGGGACAGGTTACAACTCCCAACCTGTCAACCAATACCACTAATTACACATTTAAGCACTTGATCCCTGATCCCCGCGGCTCCATGGGGCTTTAATTCAGTGTGCAAGAGATGCTATACTGAAGTCTACAACCCTCCCTAAGGGATCTGGCTTAGACAAAACACATTTTTCGACTTATGTGACACAAAGCACAACGTTCTTCTGGGGCTTTTAGTCTACGGAGCCATCTGGAATCCAAACGAATGCAGAATCCAGTACAGTACATTTACAGAACGCTGTATTTTTTTTGTACTGTACAATGTTGTGCACGTTCCTATAAAAAAGTAATTAGTTAAAGTTACTGAGTTAGTAACTGAGTTACATAATTATAAAAGTACTATTGTAACTATTGCGCTACTTTAAAACAAATCTAATTTGTCAAATGACAAAAAATAAATATAAAACATTGTACACTAATCTACACTATTTATGGTGGCTTGAGACTGTTATACTACATAAACTTAATATTCTTTTTCTTCTGAGACTAATTTCTATATGCATCTCCTCCTAGACCGTTCAAGATACAAACACCAAACTCACTCCAAACCTTTACACTGGTCTGACTCGGGTTGCTATGTCTTTTCCAACTGATCCGACTTACGGTTTTCCGAAAAATGACCCGGAAAATTCTAAAAAAAAAAAGTCCCATTGACTTAACATTGGACCAAACTTTATGACCTCATAACTTTTCGCCAGACTGTCATACAGACTTAAGTTTGGGCTCATTTAACTCAGACTACCAATCTGCCAATCACTGATGACCTTTCAACTTACTAGCCACAGCCTAGCAACTACTTACGGCACCCTAGCAACTGTCCTATAGACTTCCATTGTAAAAAACTGGCATTGACTTTACATTGCACATACTAACAACATACTAATTCATACTAAGAATATACCAATCCACACTAAAACATACTAGCAAACATACTAATCATACTAGCAAACCTAAAGTGCATGTCTCCATAGAGTTTTCTAACTGGTGAATTACATGATCTAGTGTTATATCTAATCAGTGCACGTTCGCACGTTCATGACTTAAGGAGGCGTGGCTTTAGACGGCAGGGGAGGGTCGTAAAAGTTCTAAGCTATTATGCTAATGCTATCATTCTGACAGATCACCTACTACACCTTTAACTCAACAAAAATATTGACGCTGATGAAGAATTCATGACAATTATAATGGTCTCATGACATGTTTATGACAAGTTATGTTGTCTTGGTAATGTCATGACAAAGACTTGTTATAATGTATTTATGTCAAGTTGTCATAACGTAAACATCTCAAACAATGTCACCTTTGCATTTAAAATGACAACTGAGCTAATGACACTTAATAACAGTTGTCATAAGCATGCATAAAATATTCATGACATGAGTTGTCATGATTATAAAGGTTTCTTATGAACACTCCTTTCAAGTAAAGTGTTAGCATAAATGTACATTTTATGTATTATCCCAAATCATAACTAATAATACAAGTACATAATTCAACAATAACACTGTTCTACTGCTTTTTTGGATAAAAAA
>CAIGQZ010001206.1:2251569-2267074 GCA_903798205.1 Danio tinwini | reverse complement strand
AGACTAAATTTGAGCTGTCATTGAAAATTTAATAGATGTCTAACAAAAGTCCAAAACTAGACTTTACATGTCATTCATTCATGTCTATTTCACATTCATGTTCTATTTGAGTCAAATTTTGGTCTAATTTTAGGTTTTAGATGTCTTTTAGATTATCAATGACAGCTCAAATCTAGTCTTGCTTTTAAGTTTCCATAAGAGTATTCGGTGATCTAGTGTAAGTATTAGAAGAATTCATAAACATTGGATATGTCATCTTCACTGTAAACAGCAGGCTTTACAAATCAACCAAATGGTTCTCGATCACTCTTATCTAACACACAAACAGAGCAGATGTTGCCTAAAGACTGTTGACTTCATCCAGTCACCGTACAGTCCTGTGTTTTGGTTAGAATTGATTAGCATGAACTCCTTTTTTCTGCATAGCAGCAGGCATAAAGTGCTGTAACATCTTTGAGTCTGAAATGTTTATTGTGCTGTGAGTGAAGACAGGACCTGCGCGCTGGAGATTTCCATCATGGGAAAGATCCTCCAGATCGCTTCCTTGATAAATCACCATGTTTCTCACAGCCGTGTGAGTATCATAAATATCCCTTTCTGGCAGCTGTTCCCTTGCAAAACCGGTGTTTGGCTAGATGTTTGTGTACAGTTAACATGAAATCAGAAATGACCTTATTTACCTAACGCTCTACTTCTGGTTTAAAAGAAATGTATTTTTCCTGATTTTGCGCTTGTGTGAATTAGCGATGGAAGAAATGAAGGGTTCGAAATCAGGCCAACAAGAGACTATTAATCCTTTTCATTCTACAAATATCTCATTACAACATCTACAACTGCTAAAACTAAACCGAGACCAGGTGAAAACCTGTTCAGCGATTCGGGGTGATCTAAGTCTTCATCGATTGCACACTCCACCAGTAAGAGCAGAGTGTGAAGCTTTAATTAGCACAGCAACAGCACAGTTTTGCTTAAAATACTGCAATGCACACAACATTATGTGTGACATATCAGTGTTCAAAACTGGACAGATTGTTGGTGTGCGTCTCGCTGGTGCATCTGTGATTAAAACAGCAAGTCTTAATGATTATCAAGAGCTGCAGTATCCATGCTAATGCCAGCAAAACACCAGCAGAGCCACATCCAACAGGAGGAACTGTGGACACAAGAGGGAGCTGTCTGAATGTCCAGGTGTGAATCTCAATTGTATCCAAAAATGCCCAACTCACTGCAGAATTAAATGTGCACCTCAACTTTCAGGTTTCCACTAATAGTGTTGGTCTGGATCTCCAGAGGCCGGGCTGCTATAGCCAAACTTTTGGTCGCTTGTGCCAATGTAAAAATCGTTTTTAATAGCCACGTTTCCACTGTCGTGCCTAAAGCAAGCGAGCCAGGGCCAGTCGTGTTTCCACAGTCACTTCCAGGGATTAATCGGGCCAAAGCGGGGCTTCCTCGGTGCCAGTGGCCGGACTTTTTTGGCCCACCAAATACCTTGGGCCAAAGAGAGCCAGCTGGGTCTTCGGGGAGGAGTGAAAGCAAAGGCGGAGTTCTTCTTACAGCTGATGTACGGAGCGCAACGATATAGGCTAGCCTATATTTTATCACTTGTTCTTATGTCCTGAAACACCTAACGGTTTCTTTTACTTAAGATAACCGAATAATATGCAACATCCTTAATTTATTATCTTAAATAAAGGGAAATTACCTAGCCTAGGGAAAAAAAATTCATATGTTTTAGGACTCTCCGGGCTGTATATTTGATGGCGTCTACCGAAACAAGGATGTTATAAAATACGTTTTATGCAGAGTTATTACCGGAGAAATTCTGTGGTTTTATATTATGCGCTGGGTCATCCCTCCCTTTGTGATGAGACCACTCGATGTACAATGCCAACAGTCGGTCGGCAAGTAAACGAATATAATGAATGAAAATACATAGGCCTATGCGTATAGACATATAATGTAATGGTGTACAGTAATGTGTCATTTGCTTGTTTTCGGATGTCCCCTGCAATGATGCAATGGTGTGCCTTATCTGCCTGATTCTGATTTGACTTTCCTTTTCCCGCTGAACTTGGCAAATTGTGTGACGTTTGATCCGGGGGCATTCTGAGGGTGGGGTTTGTGTGCTGCGCTGCAAGCTATTGGCCTGACAGTGGAAACGCAACATGATTTCGGCTTCACTGCTCAAGCTCTCGGGCTACTGACCTGGCATGGCCCAATGAAAGCCCTGGCTTGCACAGTTGTACTAACAGTGGATATGCGGCTAATGATGCCAGAAAAAAAAAAAAAAAGATTTTGGGCTGTGGACAATGTCAACATTGCTCTCTGTTGAGTCCACCTTCACTGTCTCTCCCACATCCAGGAGAGTTAGAGTGTGGAGGTGTGGAGAAGCCCCAAAGAAACATCCCACCCTTGATGCCCAGAGTGATCAGTGATAGTTTGGGCTTAATATCATGGCATTCTCTAGGCCCAATACTTGTGATAGATGGGTGCATCACTGCCAAGGACTACTGGACCATTCTGAAGGACCATGTGCACCCAATGGGTCAAATATTATATCCTGAAAGCGGTGCCGTGTAGAATAATAATGCAACCAAACACACAATAAAAATCTATTTAAAAAGTATTAAAACCACTAGAGAACAAACTGTATTAAGGCCTTCAAAATGTATTATAACTTATGATAAGCTAAGTGCATTACAGATTATACTTTCAATTGAAAGTTTACACTATGTTTGAAAAAGTCAATTCTAATGCATGTTGTGCTGTGTTTGGAGAGCAGCCCTCAGTAATGTGAATAGCAGACCTGCGAGGAGAGCACAGGCTGAGGCCGGACATCTGCTTCGGCAGGGCACCGTTGCCGTTGTTTTGCGAATAAAGTCCTGCTGGGTTGTTGTACACCGGTCTGGATCCGCCATTGTTGTAGGGCACAGTGCCAGTGATTGGGCTCTTGGGCGACGGACTTTTGGGAGTGGGACTGTAGCCGCTGCTGATTGGTCGGAAAGTCTGTAAAACGAAAATTTAAAAAAAGCTTAAAGTCAGCATGAATCTGCAACTATTTTTTTTGTATTGTGATGCAGGTCCTAGAGAAACAGAATATTAAATGAGAAAACAGTGGGCGTGGCTTGTTTTGTCTAGTGCAAGCTGATTGGATATAGTAAAGTAGGCATTTCATTCAGAAAGATCTGGAAAAAGGTTTGGGGAGCGTTTACAATCTAACAGACTCCTCCTCATCACCATTTCTGTTTGTTGTCAAAACTGACAGATGGAGGGGAGCTAACATACTTAGCCACACCCAACACCTCAGACAGACATAAGCTGACCATATAACAAAAAAAAAATGGTGCATTTTCAGATTTTAATGCTAGATTAGAAGAGTAATCGATGTTGTTTTTCTTAAAGGGTCACGAAACACCAAAACACATGTTTTAAGCTGTTGACAGTCATATATGTGTCCCACTCTGCTATAAACACTATTAGTACACATGTATTGCACTAAAAAGTTCCAATTTTTGAAGCTGCGTCACGGCGATTAGATACTTGTGTGTATTCCAGCGTGGAGAGTGGATGTCTGTACTGGCGAGTGCATCGTGACGTCTCTGAGTGTGCGGCATTAGTTCATGAGAAAGACTTGGTTCAAACCAATCAGCGTGCTCTATTGTGTATGAGGTGCTACTTCATTAATATACATGATAGCTTCGAAGACTGCTTTTACCTGTTACAGTGTTCAGACGATAGAGAGACGCTACGTTGTGTTGCCAAAACAAGTGAAAGAACAAGAATTTGGAGACACGAGTCGTCAGTGTTGCGTTTATTATTGTGTTGCGTTTATTAATGTGCTGCAACAAAGCATTTCGTTTTCATTTCCCTCTATGAGAGCGCAGCTGGACTCAGTGTGGACTACAGTGCACGCGACAGAAATGCGTTTGTAAGGAACATTTTTAACCGAGAGCTTTTCGCATTTGGAAATGATGAAATCTGGATTTGCCGCTCGTCTCCTTTTAAAACAGACACGGCTTCAGTTCGTGTTGATTGTCCAGTCTCTACAGATTTGGTAAGTGTGTGTGTGTGTGAGAGCAGTGCCCTTTGTTTATTCATTCAGATGGCAAAGTTAGTTTGTATCGTCAGCAGTGCTCTTTCAGTCTTTAAAGACAGACCATAGTGAAAATGATTTAGTTACTGAGTTTACAGTATGTTAATATCACTGCAATATTATAGTACAATATTATAGACTGAAAGATCCGCTGTAAATGCTGCTCTCCGAATGTAAACACAGCAATCAAACTATTCCCGCCGTGCAGGATTTTCGCCGCATTTAGTGACAGGATAGTCTATACACACACGGCTTTCTGACGCTATCTACCGAGTGCATCTAAGTTTCAGAGAAATGCTGAGGATTTTTTTCTCCCATTTGCCGTGCAGTATTAAACATTTTATTAAAACTCCACTCTTCCAGCAGTTCCTCACTTTTAATATCTCGTTTGTCATGGGGACATGCAGGAAATGTTCCTGAATAAACAGTGAAAGTGCTAAACTGCAGTTAAAGTCGACAAATGAATAATTTGGCAAATAATTAGATTACTGATGTCCATGTAAACACAGTCACTGCCTTTCTCCCCTGCGTCTGTGTGTTTGCTTTGCCTCTGTGAAAATCAGCGCATGCCCAAATGGAAACTCCCATATTTGCAAATCCTTTCCTCTTTTCCTCCAACGACACTCCCACCTAAACAGAGCCACTTTCCTGACTTTTTCCAAACTAGAGGTGTGAAAACATCTAGGTGAGACGGGGGGGGTTTCGTGGCCTTTTAAAGACATGCACAGATGAATTGTTCACTACAAAACTAGCAATGTGAGCTAACAAAATCAATATGGTTAGTTTTGATCTCATGTGTACTTCCGAGTCGAAACAGCACAGTTCTTAAGGTTTTTTTAGGAGACAACTTAATTGTTTTATGTTCAACCCACTTAAAATTGTAAAAGCAATTAAGTTAACTCAATCGATTTGTGTTGGGACAACATGAAGGAGTTGTGTGGAACCCAGCATTTTTTACACAGGCTGTTTCTCAATTCCAAGAACGCTGAGATCGGACTCAGCCAAGTTACCTCGTGAGAACGAACTCGAGATACCATGAGAACACAGAATGCATCTTGTGAGAAATGAGATATTTCTCCTGGTGGTCACATGACCACACGTTTTTAACAGAAAATTATTTAAACATTGCAGCATTCAACCAACTATTGTTTTCCCTTTATCACAGTATATACTATGCATAAAGATCTTACAAATATACATTGCACAATACAAATAAAACAAATTTTAATACAAATTTCAACAAATAAACAAAACTACGTAAATGTAACAAATGTACAATTAGATTTCCTAATGTTGTACAAGCAGCAAAAATCTTTTTTTGAGTATATAGTAAAGTGTATTAAATAGGGCTGTGTATTGGCAAGGGCCTCACGATACGATACATATCACGAAACATGGGTCACGATACAATATATCACGATATATTGCGTTACAATAAATATTGCAATATATTGCAATAGTTTGTATTAGTATGTGTCACATTATATTGACAACTTGATAAAGTCGGCAGACAAATTAAAATTCCAATTCCAATTTATTTTCCATCCACTCCAATTCATTAGAACTGCACAGTGTGATTGAACAGAGAACTATATATATTGCAAAGCTTACAAATGGCATTTTTTTTTGGTCTAATTCAGTACTCCCTGGTATAGCGTTAAAACTAAAGTGCAGCCACACGTCAGCTCTAAAAGCTGGAGGCGCCTTTATATTTTCCGCCATGCTCACTCTTGCTTATTTCTGATATCGTACTACTTGGCGTTTGGTTGATCACGAGTTAGGGACATCTACAGGAGCGGAGGAGGAGGTCATTTGGCACAACTTGAATCAATACCTGAGGTTGGACTATCGAAACACTATCGTAAAAGAAAATATCGATTATAGATGTATCGATATTTTTGCACAGCCCTAGTTGTCACGGTTGTGGATCTATCTGTTCTTGCATGTGTGTGTGTGGGAAGTGGGTGTGTTTGTTTGGGTTTATCTTCACCGCGTGGTGTGTGTGTGTGTTTACATTTATCAGCTGGGTTGTCACGTGTCTTGTTACCACTCGTCTCACTCAGCTGTTTTCTATCAGTCACAGCTGTTGCGCCTTACCGCGTGCCTTTATATGTTCAGTGTTTGTAGATAGCGTTTGTCAGTCCGTTGTTTGTTCACTCCTGTGTCTGCTTCCTGTTAGGCGCTCTCGCTCGAACTGTTGGTGGTGTTTCGCCATAAGTCTGTTATATTTGGACCTTATGCATGTCTCCGTTTCATTGATGTTGTTGCAACTGCCTGCACTGTTGACAACTATATCAGTGAGAGACTTCATCCCCAATCTGCTGCTCTGATGAACTATTACCGCTGGTAAGCGTGTCGATTTCCTTGAGAGTTGCTCCATATCGCTAACCTCTCCTTCCCTCGATATCTGGTGAGATATCTGTGAGAGACTTCACTTCGGATCTGTTTCTCGGCTGAACTATTACCGCTGTTTAGCGTGTTGAATTCCTGGTGTGAGCACCCTTGCTCTACACTATATCTGGTGAGATCTATACCAGTTGTGACTTGTTATTCCTTTTAATAAATCATCTTGCATTCACCTGCATTTGAGTCTCCTGTGTATATCATTGTGACACTATAGTATTAAAGGTGCAATAGGTGATCTGCCTAAATGCTATTCGTTAGCATAATATCTTAGAAGCAGTACCTCTTTTGTACAAAGCCATGTCTCCTGAAATCACAAACGCACACATTAAAGATGGCAGAGACCCACTAGATTATGTCATTCTCCAGTTGGAAAACTTTATAGTGCTTTATAATACTAAAATTCCCAACGAAAATCTGTATTATATCTAGCCTGATTTCAGTTGTGTAGCAAGCAAAACTTGTCATAATGTGCAATATTTCATGCATGCAAGGATCGCTGGTCTCACTCTCTCACGCGATTTGTCTTAAAGTGACTATGCTTAGTGGTTGGCCGGTGGTATGCAGGAATTACACTTATTACTTAGCCATACTTACATGCTATTTCAGACTGAATATTCAGAGTAGCATGGTGAACAATATAAGGAGCGCGTCACAGGCTGTCATTGTTCAAAAATGAACCAATGTGAATATAAAAGCAACTTCAGCTCAGTAAAGCAGGCTTGGTGGAATAGCGCTATTTACTGATGTTTCGTTGTTAAACTAAATCAAAATCTACATTATCGATGCTGTACAATGTCCCTTATGAAACTGACTACATTATTGGGTCATTTGTTTATATTACTATAGTTATTTTGTTGCTATAGCTACTGTAGAATCACAACAACAGATTAATTCAAGTGTCTACTATAGTGTGGGTCAAAAACACTCTAGTATGTACTTATCAATTAATTACTATAGTATCTTTTCATATGGTTCATCACTAAAACTTCCAGAGGATGAAAGAATATCCTGTCTGAATTGTGAAGAATTGTTGGAGTCAAGCACGACCCGTAAAACAGCCTCTGACAGGTTTACACATCTGACATGCGCTCAATAAACAGCTTACTCAGAAATATGTAAATATTTCCTGTTGCACACAAATTCCCATCATGCATGTTTGCCTCTGGTCAGCTTTGCTTTGATTGAATCTAGCAGCAGCCATTATCTGGCACCAGAAGCCCCAGTACAGCTGGAGTCAGAGTTTGTTGTTGTTGTTGTTATTGTTAGTTTGAAAAAGGCCACACTGTAGCTAAATTTAGCTCTAAATTCACCTTTCAGTGCTTAATCAGTTTAATTTAAGGGAGTGAAAACCATATTGAGTATTTGGATTAGACTATTAGCATCCTGGTCAAAAAGATTAAAGAGTTTAAGATATAATTGCACTGCTATGGCAAAGTATCTGGATTATTAGGCAAGGCAGAGCAAGGCAAGTTTATTTCTATAGCACATTTCATACACAATGGTAATTCAAAGTCTCTTTATTCTGGGGCCGGGTTGTGGGGGCAGCAGTCTTAGGAGAGAATCCAGACTTCCCTCTCCCCAGACACTTCCTCCAGCTTCTCCAAGGGGTTCCCGAGGCGTTCCCAGGCCAGCCGAGAGACATAGCCCCTTAAACGTGTCCTGGGTCTTCCCTGAGGCCTCCTCCCGGTGGGACATGCCTGGAACACCTCCCTAAGTAGGCATCTAGGAGGCATCCGAAACAGATGCCCGGGCCACTTCAGCTGACTTCTCTCGATGTGGAGGAGCAACGGCTCTACTCTGAGCTCATCCCGGGTGACAGAGCTCCTCAACCTATCTGTAAGGGTGCGCCCTGCTGTCCTGCGAAGGAAACTCAAAAGAAAACTCAAAGCTCATGACCAGAGGTGAGACTAAGAACGTAGATTGACCCGTAAATCAAAAGCTTTGCCATTCGGCTCAGCTCCTTCTTTACCACAATGGACCGATCCATCAACAGCATTACTGCTGCCGCTGCACCAATCCACCTGTCACTCTCTCATTCCATCCTTTCCTCACTCTTCAACAAAACGCCAAGATACTTGAACTTCACCTGCGGTAAAGACTTTCCTCCAACCTGGAGATGGCAAACCACCTTTTTCGGTGGAGCACCAAGGCCTCAGACTTGGAGGTGCTGATTCTCATCCTAGCCGCGTCACACTCAGCAGCAAACCGCCCTAGTGCATGCTGAAGGTCGACGTTTGATGAAGCCAACAGAACAACATCGTCTGCGAATAACAGAGATTAAATCCTCTGGTCGCCGAACTGGACCACCTCCGGCCCAAAGCTGCACTTTGAAATTCTGTCCATAAAAATTATGAACAGAATTGGTGACAAAGGGCTGCCATGCCGGAGGCCAACATGTACTGGAAACAAGTCTGACTTATTGTTGGCAATGCGAACCAAACTCCTACTCTGTTCATACAGGGACGAGACTGCCCTTAACAGAGCACCTCTGACCCCATACTCCCAGAGCACCCTCCACAGATGATCTTCAAGTCCACAAAACACATGTGGACTGGTTGGGCATACTCCCATGAACTCCATACTCCCTCGACCACCCTGGAGAGGGTATAGAGCTGGTCCATTGTACCCCCAACCTTTCGTCCAGGCCATGGGTAATACAAAGTGCTTTACACAATTCAGGAATAAAAGAAACAAGTAAAATAAAATAAAAACAACATAGAAAAAAATGATTTAAACAGATAAAAACAGATAAAATGTGTTAAAACAGGTTTTAAAGGAATGAAAAAGAAATGTAAGACATAATAAAAACTGTCTAAAGTAGCATTTATTAAGCCCGATCTAATCCTTGCAGATTGCTGGAGACTTACAGATCCATCACTGAACTAGACTACAAATACCATAATGCACCTCACACACACCAGTTCCCGTTTCACTGTGATTACACACACAGCTAGTAACTCATCATGGACTGATTAACGGGACTTTATATTAACCCCTCACTCACAGACAGGTTGCAGAGTCTTGTTTTCCTAGCGAAGCATTACACATTGTTTTTTCCTTATTTGTCCCACCGAGTTGTTGACCCTATTGTTTATTGTTCTTGTTGATTCTTTGCCGCCTGTCTTTTTGCCTGCTTTTTGAGCTTTTTGAATTATTGACCATTGCCGGCACAACTTATCTTTAAACAAACTGCACATGGACCCTCATCTCTTCATCTCAAATTCAATAATCTATGCTAAGCTAACTAAAAGTGCTCCCACGAGACCTGGGGCACCTCAAAAATGGTTAAACTCAACGACTTAACTCTCAGGATGCTGTACTATGAACCTATAAAAAAAAAGGTTTACAGATCTAATTTTCCAATTAAGAAAATGTCTGGCTAGTCAATCTAGTCCAAACAAACATTTAATACTACATCCTAGTTAAACACTAAAAGAATGCTTACAAACGGAAACAGTATTATTATTTGGGGTTACTTGTATTGGAGTCAAGTAAAGTCTAATACAGCTTTATTTATTGGTTTATATGAAGGTTCCCGTTTGTATATAAATTAAATTCAATTACATTTTATTATTGAATGCTATTCAGTGCAATCTTAATTAATCAATCTACGTTCCTAATCAATTAGTGTGATAATTTATTCCTTTGCTTATTTGAATAAGTACTTTATTTCATTAAAAGTATGACAATTACACATAATTTCACATTTTGACATTTGCGCTAAAGCTATATGAGATACTAAAGTAGACACTTCACACAAAAAAAATGCTGGGTTATTTCAAACCAAGTCTGGGTATATTACGGACTAAACCAAATGCTGGGTTAATTTTTGTAATTAAATAATACGACTGAATTTAACCCAATGTTTATGTTTGGGTTAGTCCATGTTTTACCCAATTTGAGTTGAAATAACCCAGCATTTCTTACAGTGTTGCATTAATTATGATAATCGTGTTCTGCATACACTGACAAAAATTATTCATTGGATTTACAAACATTTTTCAAGGTAAGTGGTTGCAAACAACTTATATGGGCTAAGTTTAAACAGGCGGCACAGTGGTTAGCACTGTGGCCTCACAGCAAAAAGATTGCTGGTTCGAGTCCCGGCTGGGTCAGTTGGCATTTCTGTGTGGAGTTTGCATGTTCTCCCTGTCTTGGTGTCCTCCGGGGGCTCCGTCTTCCCCCACAGTTCAAACATGTGCTATAGGTGAATTGGGTGAACTGAATTGGGTGCAATGTATGAGTGTGTGTCTGAATGACAGAGTGCATGGGTGTTTCCCAGTGTTGGGTTGCTGCCGGAAGGATATCCGTTGTGGCGGCTCATTCTACTGTGGTGACCCCTGATAAATAAGGGACTAAGCTGAAGAAAAAGGAATGAATGAATGAATTTAATCAAACAAACTAACAATACTACATTCGTAAAATCACTTTTGTACATTTTATTTTATACAGACACGTCTCATCTTTATCCAGCTGACAAACATTAAACAGAAACTGTAATACTATCTGTACAAAAAAAGTAATTAATTACAGCACAAGTGTTTGGAATGACATTAGGGTGAATAAATAATGTTTGAGTGAGGTTAGAAAGCAGAGAAATAAAGGATACTATGCTATGTAAGCCGTGCTTTCTCAATTGAGACCCACAGCAGGGGGTAGAAGGGTTAGTTTACACACCACATGTTTATCCCTCTCAGGAAAAGTCGGATTTCAGGCCTATAACATTGAAGACCATCTCATGTCCCTCTGTATTACAGTATAAAGTGTCAATTTGGGCAGCAAGACAAGCATTTCTCATCTTTAAGTGGCCAGATGTTCTCTATTTGCTCTGTTAAACCAATGTGCAGTAAAGTAATATGGTTTATGCCATACATTAATCACATTATTTGTCTCCTTAATGTCCACTTTCAGATTTTTTTAAGACAAAATTATGCCTCCTGTGAAATTTTACAATTTATTTCCAAAGCGATATGTTTTCCAATATTTTAATCATAATAGTTTTAATAGCTCATTTCTAATAACTGATTTTTTTTATCTTTGTCATGATGACAGCACATAATATTAGACTAGATATTTTGCAAGCTACTAGTATTCATAATGTGACATTTAGGCCCAGACCCAATTTTACCCCTTAGCCCTTCCCCTTACCCCTCGTTTTGCACGTTCACGTGAAGGGGTAGGGGTGTCCCAATTCTCTTTAGCTTGAAGGTGTAGAGTCATGACATATGATCCCAATTCTAAATCTGTTCTTCTGGAGCTGTTTCATTGTAAATAAACAGTGAAACGGTCAGTAATATTTTTATGATTATTATTTACAATAAAAAGCATACATTAGCAGCAAATAAATTAGCAAAACCTTTCAGCTTATTACAATTAGCTATTAAAAACAAATAGAATCAAGTTATCAAATCTCACTAATTTTCACTGTATAACTTACACATTCTAACTAAAGTGCAACAAATGAATCTCATGTATTTGGATTTTTTATATTTGATTACATTAAATAACAGAGGTGTCACTTTAAAAATGCACACACATATAATGTTATAATGAAAGCATTGCTTTCCTAACTTTTATGCTCATTTAGGGCAAAATTTGTTGTGTTTAGAACCCCCCCCCCCCCCCCCACCGCACCAAGATCGACATCTTTAGATGTTGTTATTTTTATTAATTATGTGTATATGTCTGTTCAAACATCCACCGAAAACCCAAACATTTGCTCCGCTTCAAATCGCGTGTACAGAATCTGTTTGGGAAACAGCGTCTTATCACTATGGAGCTTGTCAGCTGACAGTCACGCACTGCTATATGACTGTTTTAAGGATTGCATAGGAGGGGCGATGACACCAGCAACAAAAAGAAAGGGAATCTTGCCGTTTTTATATTTATTTTCAAGTGTTTTCATGCCTAAATAAAACAAAAGCACAGAACAGATTCACTTTTCAGAGCAAGGGGCGTCCCCTGGTGGTTTGGCGGTATGGGTTGGGTATAGGGAGGATCGGCTCTTTAATGTTCATTGCCACGCTTCAGAGAAAGACTGAAAATACGGGAGAAATACGGGAAAATACCTTTACGGGATGATAGCGGGATAGAACTGTAAAATACAGGAGAATCCCGGGAAAAATGGGAGGGTTGACAGGTGTAGGGGAAGGGTTAAGAGGTAGAATTGGGATTGGACCTTACTTGTATCTGAACTATTGTTGCGTATACTTTTATGTTATTTCTCTTGTTATTTTATTGCTTTTGCTTTATTGTACGGTGTCCTCGAGTTGCCAGAAAGGCGCCTTTAAATAAAATGTATTGTTATTATTATTATTATTATTATTAGATTTATTAGGCAAGATGTAAAATAAGTCTCTGATGTCCCTAGAGTGTTTATGTGAAGTTTCAGCTCAAAATACCACACAAATAATGTTTTATAACTCTTTGAAACTGCTCCTTTTAGGCTTTGATCCAAATTGTGCCATTTTGGTGTCTGTCGCTTTAAATTTAAATGTGATTGTGCTCTTTTCAAAAGAGGGTGGAGTTATAAATGCCTGTGTGTCAGCATAGTGACAGATTCAAAATAGAACTAACTTGTTGACATTATCTTCAGCAGCTGAAAACTCTAATGGCGGACTGATGCTTCTCACTCAGGGTTGTTTATGCTAATGAGGGAAAGACTAGTGGGCGGGGTTTTCCCCCACTGATGACCTGTACAAAGGGAGAATGTCAATTAAAGTGTTTCTGCAGACTGTTTTTATCAAGTCTGATTATAAAAAGTAGAGTTAACACATTTTTATCATTAGAAGCTGGTTACATTCATACACTGCTGCCACACAACCCCTTATAAAAGTGATTTTTGTATAATAAGACCCTTTTAATGTTTAACAATAACTAGTGCAGCTCTGGGAAATAAACAGAGAGGCCGAGCACCTCTTGGAAGTAAAATTGAATCCTTCTGAACTAGACCAACAAACAGACGCCAGGCCTGCTATAGATAATGTTTACAGCTCTGTTGAGGAAGCATCCGCCAGAGGCATTCCTATAGAGAAAAGAAGTTGGCAGAAATCCTCCTGTTCCTAAGGCATAGCTGTTGCACGCTCCTCTAGTTTGCATGTCTGCCACAAATGGGTGTAACTGCAATAAAAGCGGCAGATTTACTAGTCTACACATCTGGTGTATGGCTTATAAAAGTGCCAGTTTTGTAGTCTAACATTGAGAACCATTCATTTGTACCTCTCTACCTTTTTAACCATAAATATTCACTATATAAGCTTGAATTTTTGGGGTTGTTTAATAAATCTGGATAAGGCTTTTGTCTCATTAAACTGATTTATTTAAGCTGCTCTGCAGTGGATGACTGAAATAGCAGCATCAGCTTTTGAAACACACTTTTGTTTTACATGCCACATTTATCAATAATCAACGTCTCCGGTGGAACATTACTTGACATTTTTAGGCAGCAATACAACAGTCATGTTTGGTTTCTCTTTGGGTGCTTTTTAGGGTTGTCGCGATACCATTAATTCAAGAGTTCACACTTAGCTGATGATTGATTATAAAGCTTGTTTGGCATGCTGTCCCGGGAGAAACTCCCCTCTCGCCTTGCAAACAGGAGAGAGCCCCGAGCTCGAGGATCTTATGAGCTCAGGTAGATCTCGAGAACTCCCCTGCTGTAGATAACGAACAGATAGGGATTGCTCTTAAGAGATAACTGCTTACTAGGAGCATGTTTATGGTGCTGAATTGGATTAGTCAATTTACTTAACTTGCATGTTTTTGGACGGTGGGAGGAAGTCGGGGAACCTGGGGGAAACCCACATGAGCACGGGGAGAACGTGTAAACTCTGCACAGAAACGTCGGCTGGCTTGGTAAGGACTAGAACCAGTGACGTTCTTACTGTGAGGCAACAGTGCTAACCACTGGGCCACCGTGCCACCCATCTAGGAAAGGAGGAGGAGTAGGGGTGGAAGGGGGGATTCCTCAAAATATCTGGATGTTGAGTTGTATGTACAGATTGTTGTGAATATACAGGTTATAAGGTGCTGTGTACCAATGCGAATGGAGAAAGTATTGCATTGTATATTGTTATAAGGTGCTGTGTACAAGTGCGTAAGAGAAAGTATTGCACGTTTATTGCACAGTAGAAGAATATTTAACTATTCATGAGGTAGATAGCCTGAGGAATTGAAGCTTTTCCTGTGTCTGGCTGTTTTTGTGCTTGGTGCTCTGTAGCGCCGACAGACGGTAACAGTTCGAACAGGTAGTGTGCTGGGTGCGAGGCATCCAGAGTAATTTTATGAGCCCTTTTACTTACTCTGGAAGTAACATCCTGTGAGTATTTTATAGCGGATGCGTGCCCATACAGGAGGATCTAGTGAAACTCAATGGTGTTTCTGCCATAGAATAAACTTGCTTATGAGCTTCAGTCGCACTCTGGTGGAGCTGTTTACTGTTCCTGTCAGTGAGCGATCTCCCAATAATATCCAGCTGCAAACTCAACCGCCATCAAATTGACGCATTTCAATAGATTTAGAATATTTTACTTTATTTTACATTTGTCTGTATATTTTTGAATGGTAGATATTTAATATTAGATATTCAGTCTGTCCAGTTTAAAGCAGAAGCATTTTTTGCAGTCTCCCTGTTGACTCGTGGTTCTCATTGAATTTGTATATGTAAAAAAAATATATATATATATAGATATATGAAACGTGCAACGAAACATTTGTATTGCATTGAAACAAACGTATTTCACATTTGTCAAAATGTAGACAACGCCCTCAAATGGATTTGTGATCTCAAACATGCAACAAAATAACCCCTAAGTAACGTATTTCAGATTTGCTCTAATGTAGTCAGCGCCCTCTACTGAATTTGTCATCTGAAACGTGCAACAAAATGACCCCTAAGTAATGTATTTCAGATTAGTCAAAATGTAGACATCGCCCGCTAGTGGATTTGTCATCTGAAATGTACAACAAAGTGCACCCTAAGTAACGTATTTCAGATTCGTCAAAATG
>CAIGQZ010001206.1:2230322-2251559 GCA_903798205.1 Danio tinwini | reverse complement strand
TACAACAAAGTGCACCCTAAGTAACGTATTTCAGATTCGTCAAAATGAACAGCACCCTCTAGTGTATTAGTCATCTGAAACAAACAACAAAACGAGCCCTAAGTAACGTATTTCAGATACGCACAAATGTAGACAGCGCTCTCTAGTGGACATGTCATCTGAAACGCACAATGAAATGCTCCCGAAGCAATATATTTTACGTTCCACAAAAAATGTAAACTAAGGCACGCGTTTCCAATAAGCCAGTCTTGTATGAATTGAACTCACACATTACAGCACACATTACAGACATTGATGCACAATCACAGATGTGTCCTACTAGTCTAAAAGAACAAATAAACTAGTCTTTTTGATTTTGCATAAATTATATGAATTCTCTTTTGCATCTTAAATAACTTTAAAGGTTTGTTTTTAGTTTATAGATGCCATTTAATTGGTTTTAATCAAGGAGCTACTCTATGAGAATCACAGTGAATAATAATTTGTGGTTGTGTCGAATGACAAAACACTGTTTTGCAGTGCATTTGCTGTACAGTCAAGATATGACCACATCATGACCTGTGATGTCAACATAATGTAGATTTCAACCACCCAGGAGATAAAGGTGGTGCCAAAAAAATCTAAATATCACCTAATTATAATAAAAGGAGTAGTTTAGCATTTCATGACCTTTTAGTTTTGCTGTACTGCATTAATGCTAAAATAAATACATTTGTGAGACTCTAATGTTAACCATAAAGGATACACTACAGTATTCCAAAACAAAGGAGAAATGCACAAAGACGCCAACAATAAGAAATGTGTTCCTGCCAAACATGAAAAAGGGACGTGTGCAACGCAAAACACAACCAGTCAGAAGGGTTTTCTCCTAATGTAAACTTTAGCAGAGAAATATTTACGAGGAGTGTTTGCGTCCGCTCATAAATCTGGACCATCATCAGGTTTCGCTGACCTGTTTTACAATGGTATCCCAGCATGCCCTTTGGTTCTGGGTGACTGCCCACAGACCCAGAACATTCAGAGGCGTCCAAACCGCTTTGCTACTGCTCGCGGTGAACTGAATAAATCAAAAGTGACCCCGAACCTACTTGTATTAATTAAGGCTTGCTGTGGGGAAATGACCCGTGATTTATGAAGGTTGATATCGACCTGAACACTGCAAGGAAGATAAAGAAGTCGGAGGGAGGACCTGATTGAAACCATATGGCCGCTGTTGACAGGCTAAAAGATCCCACTCCCAGCTTCTTATATTCGGGAGCTTGCGGCATTCAAGAAATACATAAAAACATGAACGATTTTTTTTCTTTTAAGTGGCCTGTGTTGCTCACAAAGAATGTTTATTTGATTAGAAATCCTAGTAGGGCTAATAATAATTATTCCTTTAACTGTATATTAGGATGGTAGCCCAGTGGTTATCACTGTTGCCTCACAGCAAGAAGCTCGCTGGTTCGAGTCCCGGCTAGGCCATTTGGCATTTCTGTGTGGAGTTTGCATGTTCTGCCCATGTTAGCGCGGGTTTCCTCCAGGTGCTCCGGTTTCCCCCACAAGTCCAAACACATGCGCTATAGGGGAATTGAATAAGCTAAATTAGTAGTGTATGAGTGTGAATGAGAGTGTATGGGTGTTTCCCAGTACTAATTGTGGCTGGAAGGGAATCAGCTGTGTACAACATATGCTGGATTACTACTGCTTCTCTATAAGAAATAGGCCTGTACGGGATACATTTGAGGTGCTGATTAAAAATAAAGTTATTAAAGAAGTGAATAAATTTAAGTATCTTGGCATAACTCTAGACATTAATTAACATTTGATAGTCATCTTAAAAATATAAGAAAGAAAGTTAAGCCAAGTCTAATTTATTTTTGTTTTATTAAAAGATTTTGAACATATCAAACTGCAAAATTATACATGCACACAATGATATTCTCTCACTTGATGTATTGCATTACATCATGGTCACATGCCTCTTTAACTACATTGAAGTCTGTTGACTCAATATATAAACAAGCAGTTACACTGATGGACTTAAAGCCTGTGCGATGGCATCATTGTGAAGTGTTATGTAAACATAACCTTTTTAGTTGATAGTTTTATTAAATTTAATTATCTTCAATTGGTTTTAAAATGTTTAAATAATCATGTCCCAATGCTGTTTTCTCATCTAATTAGTAGGTATCAAACCTCTCACAGAGTCACACAGGCAACTGCTAATGGTGACTGTCTAGTGCCAAAGTGTAAGACCTCATTTGTCGAACCTCAATCATCAAACTGTGGAATGATTTACCTGTTAGCCTCAAATCAGAAAGTAATATAAATATTTTTAGTAGTGTTCTTAAAAAGTGGTTAAAAACAAAACAGCAGTTTGCACAAATAGTTTACTATTATGCCTCGTTTTCACTGACTGGTACAGTTCGGTACGATTTTATGGCCGTTTCCACTGTCAAAAGGCATACCAAACCGTACCATACCACTTTTTCGGCATCCTTTTAAAAGGGTACCAAACAAAAGAAAGGGTACCAAAAGGCGGAGCTACATGCGCAGCTGAACGCTGATTGGTTACAGAGATGCGTCATAATCTCGTGGAGCTAGCCAGAATGAAAACGAAGGAGCCACCATGTTTTTAATACACAGCTGATACAACTATTTGTATACAATAACGAGCCATGGATGATGCAAGCTCAAACAAACCTTGTCGTTGTCTTGATGAACAGCCATAAACCAAGAAGATCAAAATCTGCCATGTCCTGTTGTTGCTTTACGAGGCCGTCTAAAAGTGCGAGCGGTTTTCGCTTTCTCCAGGGAGCTCGCGATCGTGTCTGTATTTGATATAACGAACTTCTTGAGCTGATGATAATAACGTGTGTGTGTGTTTATTGAAGTGTCTTCGACGTCTGATCTTTTCAGAAAAGAAAAGGACAAACGACAAACCGTCAAAGCACAGGAGCAAATTGTTTCAGCAACCTAAGTCACGAACAAGCTGCAATGTTTATCATCGCATTTTAGACTATTATGAACTCGCTATGACGGAATTACTCTCTAACAGAGGCTACATGTGCTGCTGAAGATTACAGACACAGATGAGAGGTTTGCTCTGACTGGGCTATGTTGTCTGTTGTTTTTGAACTCAAATAAGGATTAAATGTATGCTGTGTGTAGTTTTTCTGTAATGCCTAGTTCACACTAAAGGATTTTAAGCCTGATTTGAGCCTGATTTGGAAGTTAACGAGCTCACAGACAGATCAGGCTGTGATTGGGGAAAATCTGCGGGTGCACGGCGCTCTGCAGTCTTTATGTGTGAACTACTGAACAATGCGTCAAAGAGGCTCGCTGAAGCGTCGCCGACACCTCGCAGACGGAAATCCAATATCTAGCATGCTAAATATTCCAGAGCAGTCGGCCGACTCGACCCCACGTGTGGTCAGATGTAGTGACGAGCTGCAGCCAATGAGAGAGCATATTAACATGAGCTGAATGGCCGTGTGTTCAGGAGCTGAACAGAAACGTCTGTGATTGGCCAGAATGGGCATCGATGCACTCGCTTCATTCTGCATTAACACACACGAGAGTAGACTATATTAACAGTGAAACTAGAACTCTGTAACTATTAGTATTACCATAATGATCTTTCTGACCTTTCTCAAATCATATTTACATTCAAAACTTCTATTGAGATATTAAAATTAAGCTCTGAATGTCTGTCATCATATTTTATGACAGCATTACCTTAAAATGATTCTCCTTTTTGATAATACAGCCTATAAATATGTGGTTAAGATACTAGAACATGCAAAGGTCTGAGCCTCGCTTTCATTTTCACTTTCAAACAGGAGCTATTTCGCAGCACAGAATATGCTGTTTTGAAAGATATATCTGAAGTAAATTTATGGTTTTGCTATCAGAAAGTTTTGTTTATGTTAGCAGGAAGTTGTTAGGCATAAAATACATGCATATATAAAGTCACAGCGAAAAGAAGCAGACATGCATGCAGTCGTTTTGACCAATGTGGGTAATTAAAGGTAGACATGCTCAGTTCTTTACTGTTTTGTAATTTAAAAAAATAACAGTGTTAGAAAGAAATACACAGATATTTAGAAACCGTCAGGGTTTTACAGATGTTCAAAGAGTTATAAAATTACAAAAATTAAAAACTCTCTGTGTATCTCTCCACTTGAACTTTGCAGATGAGTGATTGATCCGCTGAAGCATCAGCTGACTGATGATGTTTTGAAATGCTCCATTGAAAGCTTGAAGCGCTGTCAGTGATGTAATCAGCATACAAGCAGCCAATAGTGTTCATCTTTTCTGACGACTCCTCCCTCAAAATTTAATTGGCTGTGGTTTGGTAGCTTGACTGAACTGTTGGCGAACAAGTTGTTATCAGATCATTTAGTGTGTCACCCACTGTAGTGGATAATTTATGTAGTGTTGCGTAGTGTGAACACCACAGAGATTAAAAAACACAAAATCAAGTCATGTAGTGTGAACTGCACAGCGATCTGCCGATGCTTAAAATCCTGTAGCATGAACTAGGCTTAAGTGGTAACATATCAGAGACTGTAAGGGGCTGTATGTGTTCATATATGTTGCATTTATTTATTTATTTTATATAATTGCAGACGCCTATTACAGTAGGCTATTTTGCACTGTCATTAATCTACATTTATAATCATGTTCATAGAAAGGTTAGTAATAAACATTTATACAGAAGTATTTATATGTTTAAAGCATCTGTTTTGTGAGAAGTGCTTCTCATATGATATGTGAACGACCCGTACAGCTTTACTGTAGACATTTTATTCGAGCAAGAATGACGTCGACTGAAACTTTCTGTAGTACACCACGCCCACCAAAAGGGTACCTTTGGTATTGAAAACGCAAGCCTGATAAAGGTGACCTGTACCGACCCGTACCGTACTGTAGCAGTCAGCGGAAACAAGCCATTAGTTTGTTAAATCATGTCACCTTTGCTTTTGCTTTCAGTAATTTTATGTAAAGAATTATAATGTTGTGTATATGTATTATGATATTTCCATTTTGTCAATTTTGTCAAGCCTTCTGTGGACAGGTGTTGAGAATTAGCAAGTTTGCTAAAACACTTAAACAAATGCATTTGGTTGTCCAGTGTAATTGTAATGTCCATGTCAAATAAATAAATAAATAGTGAGCGGTTTATTCTGCTGTGGTGACCCCTGATAAATAAGGGACTAAGCAGAAGGAAAATGAATGAATGAATGAAAAATTAGGGCCTTAAAATCCCTGCACTGCAAAAAATGCTTTTCTTAATTAGATTTTTTGTCTTGTTTCTAGTCCAATTGTCGAGAAGAAATTTCTAGACAAGCAAAACATGTTGTCTTGTTTAAGCGAAAATATGCCAATATTAAGTGAGTGTTTCCTTAAAATAAGCTAAATAATCTGCAAAAAGGAAAAACAAGATTATTTTGCTTACCCCATTGACAGATTATTTAGCTTGTTTTAAGGAAAAACTCAAGACATTACGTTTTGCTTGCCTAGAAAATGCTTCTCCATTTAAGAATTTGTAGATATTTGGACTAGAAATAAGACAGAAAATCGAAGTAAGACAAGCATTTTTTTTGCAGTGTGTGGATCATAAGTGATAAACGTCAGGGAATGGGCAATATTGTTCCATTCATAAAAGAATTCCTGTCTCATATTACAAGTCTGAGGCGATTCTCAGCAATGAAACAATACCTCAGTTATGCTCTTGGTTAAAGTACAGCCTCTAAAAAAAATTCTTTGGCTCCACCACACATTGCGTCTACTTGCATTGGAAATGACGTGACTTGTTCTATCGCTATTCTTACAGATTTTCACCCTTCATACTTTCCAGTGGCCGTGGCAAAAGCCGCAATGACTTACATCTCAGTATGAGGCACACACATCTGCTCTGGAAATCACTGAGACACGCTCTGTAGACGTTATGACATACAGCCACCAAATGCGAATGTGATTTTACTGAAGATTTGAGCGATGCCTGATTCCAGTGCCAAGATCAAGAACTATTAAAAACCATCTGTCTTTGCCCCAAAATGGCTGAGATTTGAACAGTGTGTTTTTTATGACAGAAACATTGCCAAAATTCATCCCATGCTGCCTCGAATGCAGTGATGAGCCCTAGACTTTAAAGACGTAGGGCCCTGTCATACACCTAGCACAATGTGGTGCCAGGAATATCGTTATCGCAACACTCAACAGCAACAATGCCTATTTTTTTCAGTATCGTGCAGCTCTACTCTGAATAAGCATCAGCGTAATGCCTTGAATGAAGCTGTTTTTAAGAGTGTCCTCTGACACATCAACAATGAGGGTTTGAAAGCATCCCATCATGCATTAGATGTAAACACACAGCATTTATACCTGTGAATCAGACTCCAGTGTCGGGCTGAATGGACTTGTCTTGAGTTCTTCCATTCCAGTTGGAGACCAAGCCTTTCCAGATCTATAAAACACACACACACACACACACACACACACACACACACACACACACACACACACACACACACACACAAACAAGAACATCTCTGTTAGGTGAAGCAATACAAGTGCAAACAATAATTTTGCATTACACTTTTCGTTAATGATGTATGCTTAAGTAATGGTGAAATATATTTAAGTAGGGCTGCATGATACCTGGAAAATATGCAATATTGAGTATTGCGATAACGATGTTTAAATCATTTATTTACTTAATGGTATTAAAATAAACAGGTAAAATATATATTTTCAGATCTGATTCATTCTAATTCAGACTAAAATAATGTTTCAGGGTGCAGACATTTAAAGGGTCACGAAACACCAAACCACATTTGTTATCAGTCATATATGTGTCCCACGCTGCTATAAACACTATGAGGACACATATATTGCACTAAAAAGTGAAAATTGGTTGTTTTTGCGTTATTTTGAGCAAATTCGTGCTTCCGGTTTGAAACTAATCTTTGAAGCTGCGTCACGGCTATGAGATACTTGCATGTAAATCCAGCGTGGAGAGTGGCTGTCTGTACCTGGGAGTACTTTGTGACGTCTCTGAGTGTGCGGCATTAATTCATGAGAAAGACTTTGTTCAAACCAATCAGCGCTCTCTATTGTGTATGCGGCGCAACTTCATTAATATGCATGATAGCTTCGGAGACTTTTACACCTGTTACAGTGTTCAGACGACAGAGAGACGCCACGCTGTGTTGCCAAAACAAGTGAAAGAACAAGAATTTGGAGACATGGGTCGTCAGTGTTGCATTTATTATTGTGCTGCAACGAAGGTTTTTCCCGCTATGAGAGCGCTGCTGGACTCGCATGTGGACTACAGTGCACACGACAAAAATGCGTTTGTAAGGACATTTTTTTTACCCGAGAGCTTTTCGCATCCGGATTTGCCGCTCATCTCCTTTTAAAAAAAGACACAGTTCCAGTTTGATTGTCCTGTTGCTACAGATTTGGTAAGTGTGTGTGTGAGAGCAGTGCCCTTGAGTTTGTTTATTCAGATGGCAAAGTTAGTTTGTATTGTCAGCAGTGCTCTTTCAGACATACTATAGTCAAAATGAGTTACTAAGTTTACAGTATGTTAATATCACTGCAATATTATAGTACAATATTATAGACTGAAAGATCCGCTGTAAATGCTGCAGAAAAATACACTCTGCGCCACAGCGCATGGTCTAGCAGGGTTGTTCTCATTCTCTATTCTCTGGGTGTGTTTTGAGCATAACCTGCATTAAACCAATCAGAGTCTGATCTCTCATTCCCTTTAGAAGTCAGTTGTGTTACGCCATGGCGCATTTGCTATTTACATGGCGGACTTTGTGTAAGTGTAAAAACTGAACGCTTCACTAGTGAGAAAACAGTTAAACAGAGCATCTGCAGCGCGAGGATAAAGAACGAGTCTCCTCCATTCAGCCTCTTTACTTTCTCTTTACTTTTACTCTTTACTCCTTTACTAGGAAACGGTGGAAACTCCCTCCACTGAACACATCCATTAGCCCACATATTTAATTTAGTTTAAGTGCAAAGATTTCTTTCAAAACTATTTCTAAATTCAGTTCTAATTTCCAGAAAATTAACAATAATAACAAAGTGTGCTCAAAAACTGAGTTATCCAAACACACGTCCTGTTCTTATGCCCCATATGGGGATGCAGACGTGTCTAAACTTGCTTTTATTAAAACAAATATAAATATGCGTATAATAAATAATAGTAATAGTAATAATAACACTGTACAAATGCAAACTGTCATGAATAAACTGAATTAAGCCCCCAGAGGTGAAGAAGGCATGGAGGCAGTGGTTTTTATAATCTTTTATAATCTTTAGTTGTTTTCATCTGTAAAGATATTTGTGTATTGCTGTACATCCCGTGTGTATTAAGCAATGTGTAAGCGTTTGGACCTGCATATAGGCACATAACTAACGTGCTCTGAGTGGACTTTGGAGCAGCTTTTAGTTGGTCAATTGCGCAGGCTATTTTAGTTTCTCAAAATATCAACGCGCCAACAATGCACCTTAATACACCTTCTTTATAGACCAGCACACCCATGAGTCCAGAGTGGCGCAAATAGATTTGCCTTTTAAATAACGCGGCGTAAAAGGTGAAAATGAGGGTTGCGCTGGTCTGAAAATAGCAACAAATCACCCCAAACACATCTTGCGCCGTGTGAATGATAGTCTTTAAAATACTATGAATGTGTGAAAACTTAAGCAGATATTCTGATTCTGATTATTAGAAATTTGTAAAATTCTTATGTTTTATAATGTGTTAAAAAAGTCTTCTCTCCATTAAACAACACTTGAGAAATATTTGAAATTAAATAAAACAATATAATAATTTTGCTGACATTTGATTGAGAATGATTTCTACTCAGTTAAGCAATAAGAATATGAGCAATAAATGTGATTGCTTATCCTAAATAAGTCATACTGCAAACTAACAAAATGAAATAATGTGATGGTCAAATCAAATGGAACAGCTGATGATTTAGAGCAAATGGCAGAACAAAGCGAGTGGTTTTCCTGCACTTACACCTACACCAACACACATCTGAGCAACAAAGAGCGCTCTGTGGTTCCTCCATGATGGAAACTTCATGAATGCTCCCCTTCTGAGTTGGCTTGCATGTGGCAGAATGAGGCAATGACTTCGAAATGAATGTCAAAGTCCATCTGGATGTGCCTGATTAAAGCCTGTTCTCCATAAACCCACTCAAACTCAAGAGCTCCTTTCAGTAGGCTAAACATCATGTACTGTATATACAGTAAACCCACACACACATGTGTTTGTGTTGCATGTATGGCGGATGGTTTAACAACATAATAACTGATCAGCCTTTCGAGATTTAGCTTGTTATGGCGTACAGAAAGCATATGTTGATATAGCATGCACTGAAATTCTTTGGATTTACTACATTCAAGGTAAGTGTTTGCAATCAATTTATATGGGCTGAATTTAAACAAACAAAATCAGTTTAGTAATGTTCAACTTAATTTGTTTGTTTAAATGTCAGCCCATATAAATTATTTGCAATCACTTACCCTAAAAAAGTCTGTTATGTCACGCCATGGCGCATTGGCTATTTACATGGCGGGTGTGTGGAGGTTGAAATTACGGGAGTGTTTTCAGGAGAAATAACAAAACATGAGGGGGCCAGGAGATGGGTATGAAACTCCCGGGAAAAACGGCAGGTATGCTCACACATACATTCTTCACTCTGACTACTTCAATATTGTTAATAAGCTGTGGTGGGCAAACCAAATAACATATTTTAGATGTTAGTACCAATATGTTAAGTGTCATGATCACCAGCGATCTAACCTATGCAGATCGCTGGAAAACTACACATCTGCCACAACATGAACTACAACTACCATGATGTTTTGCACCTATCAACACCCGCTACAGCTGACAATAATTCGAACACTCACACATACACCCACACAGGTGAGGATCATTCTCACTAATTACCAAGACTATAAAGACAGCACACACACACACACACACACACACACACACACACACACACACACACACACTTGTCTTGTTCAATGTTAGTTTGTAACTTTACAAAGCATTTCCGTGTCTTGCCTTGTCTAGCTGTGTTTTTGATTCTAGCCTTGTTTTCTCATCAGGGTTTCGGCAGATATCATAATGTCAATGTGGCGAGGGGGCGTGGCCGAGAGCCGTGGGAGCGAAACAAGGCCCGCCACAGATGAGATGCACCTGTGGCGCACACTTGCCTTCAATCCCACGGAAGGAGCTCTGGACTATAAGAGGAGGAACGATGGCAGAGGACAGAGAGAAAGGACCAGGCTCGGACATATTGTTTTACTTTTGCTTTCAGTTTGTTTTGATTTAGACGGCAGTCTCCGTGAGGAGCTGCCGTCCCTTTTATTAATAAACATTTATTTAAAAGTTCATCGGTTCTCCGCCTCCTACTTCCCGGATGCCAGGTGGCCGTAAACTTTATTACAGTGGTGCCGAAACCTGGGAAGAAGGAGGCGGAGAACTGATGAACTTTTAAATAAATGTTTATTAATAAAAGGGACGACAGCTCCTCACGGAGACTGCCGTCTAAATCAAAACAAACGGACGGCAGCTCCTCACGGAGACTGCCGTCAAACTGAAAGCAAAAGTAAAACAATATGTCCGGGCCCGGTCCTCTCTCTCTGTCCTCTGCCATCGTTCCTCCTCTTATAGTCCAGAGCTCCTTCTGTGGGATTGAAGGCAAGTGCGCGCCACAGGTGCATCTTGTTTTGCTCCCACGGCTCTCGGCCACGCGCCCAGTCAAATTAAAGATTAAAGAAGATTAAAGAAGACCTTTTTTAGACCATTAAGTATTAAATTTAAGACCTATATCACAATATCAAAAACACGCATACACATAAAGAGAAAATGCAAAGATCACATATTTAGTGGCAAAATAAAAGTATTCAAATTGAACAGAACTGAAGAGGGGTTAGTGCATCTTTGAACTACAGGAAAAAAACAAACAAACATCTTAAGGCTGATTTATACTTTCGCCTGGCGCCGCATCTCGCACCTCCGCTGACTGCACGTGCACCTCAACAGACGAGGCACTTTAAAATGACAGGGGGCGGTCAAAAGAAACCCACTGTAAAGTCAGACGGATAAACAGAGAAGTAGGAAGTTTCCGAGAACTACGTCATATCATTAATATCGTTCAGTATTTTTTAACTAATTATGTTTTTTTTTTTTTTTTTATTAATTATTTTAATGATTATAAATATTTTTATAACCATTCAAGATTTTTTAAATCAAACTTTGATGCATCACTTGCTTTTGTTCATATCTCGGACAGTTCTACCTATTAAAGTTAAATATTAATGAAAACAGAACATGGTTTGCTTTATAATTATACTTTTTATTATGAAAAGAATAAAAGTACACTTACTAAAAATACAGATGTTTTTTTTATTTTGCCCACTCCACAATTGACACATTACGGTCTCGCTAGTTTCTGTCCTATACTGATAAGCTAAAAAGTGGTCCTACATTCCTGACCATTATCACCAATAAATCCTAGTAAAACAGGGCATCAGTATATGGTAATATCAAATATTCTTTTCCAGTTATCAAATAAATAATTTGTTACTTAATTTTAGTTTGTAACTATTAAATTGCTTTAAATTCAAAATTGTTATACATACACCAGTGTAAAACCTATGACTGGTGGAAAAACATATTCTGTAATATTACAACCACCTGGGTCTCCACTTTTGTACGGCCTCTCTTTTTGGTTTTAACAAACTCATCCCTTAAGTTTTTCTAAACTTTTTAACAAAACCTTTCCTACTTTCTCACTGCTGTTGCAATTTCTAGCCAAGAATTATTGTTCATTTGGTTATCTCTATGATCACGCATGAATCATAAAGATCGTACAGTCATACTTGTTTCAGAAAAAATCTCTTCAAAGTGATTCATATTCAACTCAAGTCAAATGCAGCACCGCACGAACTGTTTGCTCGAGTCTCAAAAAATTTAGTGCAGTCCACCAGCTGAAATCATGCTGGGCGCACCCAAAGCGAACCTCCGCAAACATCGATGACGTCACATTCGCCGCGCACACTGAGTTCAAAAACAGAAAGCTTTTTGACTATTGCATGTTGGTCTCATTTGTAGATGTCATTCATTTTCATTTTCTTTTCGGCTTAGTCCCTTAATTAATCTGGGGTCGCCACAGCAGAATGCACCGCCAACTTATCCAGCATATGTTTTATGCAGCGGATGCCCTTCCAGCTGGGAAACATCCATACACACTCATTTTCACACATACACTATGGACAATTTAGCCTACCCAATTCACCTGTACTGCATATCTTTGGACTGTGGGGGAAACCGAAGCACCCGGAGGAAACCCACGCCAACACGGGGAGAACATGCAAAGTCCACACAGAAACGCCAACTGACTCAGCCGAGGCTCGAACCAGCGCCCTTCTTGCTGTGAGGCGACAGCACTACCTACTGTGCCACTGCGTCACCTATTTGTAGATGTAATACAGCAAATTACAGTACATTTGGACTGGTGAAATAATGAACTACAACACCAAAAAAAACAAGCAACAACAACAAAAAGGAATTTAAATGAGCATTAGATGTAGCGTTACATGGACATCGGAAAAATAAGAGCTGAGAAAAAATATTTAAGACCTACAACAGAGAATTTAACACTTTTAAAGGCCTAAAATTTAGATTTTTAAATTTTAGACTTTTTAAGACCCCGCAGAAACCCTGCTCATGTATGTTGTTTGCCACCTGTATCGACCTCTTCGCCTGTGACTATCTGTATTACACCTATGATACCGTTTGTACCTGTTAAACTGTTGCCTGCCTGACTATTCTCTGTTTAATAAACTGCACGTGGATCCTCATTGCCATCGTCCAGCATCCTTCAGTTACATTAAGGATATCTATAAACTAGTGTGCTCCAAAACTGTCAAAATTCGCGTTTAGAAAATACTGATATAATCATGTAACACTTGCAGTTTGTCACTTCAACAATTTTTTTGACGTCACCTCCTACTGAAATTTCTTATCAAATCCTCTGACCAATCAAATGCTTTCTAGTATCTGACATGCCCTGCCCCCTTTCTCATTTCCATTTCATTTGATGTGCTTGAGCTCAACCACTCTCACTTGCAGAGGTGTGATCAAAACAAAACGCTATTGGCTGTTTTTTTAAAGGGGAGGAGCTACTTTATGCCCTTCTCTCGCTTCATGTTTCAGTTGATATTGCATCAAATATTGAATAAAAAGATGCACATTTCACATCATTTCACGGGACCTTTAATTTATTGTGTCGGCCATGACATGTACGTCCAAGACGAATTTCCCAGAAATTCAACAATAAAGTATAAACAACCGAAAGGGCACTTGACAAGTAAACTCTTACATCCCAAGTACATCAACAGTGTGAAGTATTGTGTGTTTGGGAATGAGAGGAAAAAGAGCGAGGCAGATGTAGTGGGCAGAGATGACGCACACAATAGACCATTTTCCTTCCACTCTTTCTGCATTTATTATCTGTCGGGCAATCCTGAATGTGGCACATAATTATGCGTTATAAAGCTGTTCAAAGTCTCTGTCTCCTATCAACACAACAATGAGACACAAACAGAGCAATGGAGAAGGACAAATGCCATTTTATTCAATATGTATTTTTATGCGTTACACTTTATTTTAAGGTGACGTACACTGTAAAAGCCAAAAAGTTAAGGCAACTCAAACCATTTAAGGAAACTGATTGAAACAAACCATTTAAGTTCAAAAATTAATCCTAATGAGTACTGTGAACTTAATCCATTTGAGTAAACGAAGCAATTTGAGCACAGTAAAACCCAATAAATGAAGAGAACTCAAACCAACTGAGTACTGTAAAACCCAATAAGTTAAGGGAACTCAAACCATTTGAGGAAACCGATTGCTACAAACCATTTGAGTTTAAGAAAACTAATCTATATGAGTACTGTGAACTTACGCCATTTAAGTTGAAGTAATGAGGTATTTAATTAACTCATAACCTTCAACACTGAGTTCAAAACTCTATTTAAATGAGTAGAATTAACTTTCAGTCAATTTTGAGTTAACTACACTCATTTCATTTGATGAAGTTGACTGTTGGGTCTTACAGTGTAGTTACAGGTTGACTATTTATTTAACTACTGAACAATATTAATCAGTTACATGTACTTACTATATGGTTGGGGTTAGAATGAGGGTGTAATTATGCGGAATTCATTGTAGTTATTATAGTAAGTGCATGAAAAATGTGGAAGTACGTCACCTTTAATTAACAACACAGACTCAGTCTGAAAGCATAGCCCTATATACATTTCTGGAGATCACGAATTTTGTAGCCAGAAAGACATATGGCTGCATTTAGTCTTTAAAACGAACGATACTGGGCAGTATGACACCGTTCCTTTTCATGCTTACCAGCTGACCGTTTACCTCCATATGGACAGCTTTGCAGCTGTTACCAGTTTTCTCAGTAGCTTGTAACTGCTACATCGGCAACTTGTGACGTGGACCCCCCACCCCCCTGCCTACGACGATGATGCCATCGTCCATCGCAATGTTTCACATTAGACATCGTACGATGCCAAGTTGGTCAACATCACCCAACCCTATTGCTGAGCGCTACATTTAGACAAGTTTAAAGGCTATTTTCTCAACATTTTGATTTTCCCGATTTTAAATAGTTGTATCTCAACCAAATATTGTCTTATCCTAACAAATCATACATCAATGCAAAGGTTATTTATCCAGCAAAAATGATCACTGGTTTTGTGGTCCAAGGTCACATATGATCTCTTTTGATCATTATTTTTTTAACGTCATTTTTTGACTCTTTTTATTATAGTTAAGTTTTTTATATGACATGGGGGGTTCACAAGAAGGTCGCTGGTTCGAGCCTTAGCTGGGTCAGTTGGCATTTCAGTGTGGAGTTTGCATGTTTTCCCCATGTTGGCGTGGGGTCCTCAGGGTGCTCCGGTTTCCCCCACAGTCCAAACACATGCGCTATAGGGGAATTGAATAAGCTAAATTGGCCGTAGTGTATGTGTGTGAATGAGTGTGTATGCGTGTTTCCCAGTGCTGGGTTGCGGCTGAAAGGGCATCCGTTGTATAAAACATATGCTGGATAAGTTGGCGACTCATTTCACAGTGGCGAAGTGTGATAAATAAAGGGACTAAGCCTAAGGAAAAAAATTAATGCATGAATATGACGTGGATCTATCAGTAAGCACTGAGCTTATGATGGTATTGGATTTTCTTATAGCGATTAATTGCTGAAGCATTTATCATAGTATTATCATGATATTGACCTGCAAAAAAGATTACTTTAGCAGGTATAATAACAATTAGTCTATTGTGTATTAGCAAAATGCAATATACTGTCTTATGGACCACTTTGGCTTCCCTTTTTGGCATTTATTCCATTCATCATGGTGATAAATCACATTTATCAGTCTGTTAGTTTTCTTTGCACTGTATATATTTTTAAGTAAAAGGGTTAAGGTTTAAGTTTGGAGGTAAGAGAAAGATTAGAGGCTCAAAAATGATTTATGCAATGATATATTCATATTCATTCTAGCAAACGAAGAGAGAGAAAAAAATCAGGTCAGTCCATTAATATACATCATGAATGGGTGACATGCAGCTCTGTTGCGAAAACAAAATGTTCCTGCGTCGATCACTTTTTCCCTTCGGTTGGGATTTTTAAATGAGTAATTGACTTGTAATTGTCGCGGATTTACTTTGGCTTTGCCGATTTGTTGCATTTTTATTTTCAGGAAGGTGACTAATGCACAGATGCGTCCAGAAAACACAGCGATGAACTGCTCAGAGAGGCTTTCAAAATTTGGCATGTCATTTTTCATAAACGTTGTGGTATGATCAAGGAGCATTTGCTGTGCCCCAGTAACCCAAAACAGATGCGCACATTTTGTGTAAATATATTTGCATCTGAGGTTTTCGGGCTTCATTCATTCATTAAAACAGGATCAAAAGCACTGTCTAGGTTTCTTCCGTAAAATCTTTTTTAATGAAATGTTGTGCATGATAGATTTTCTGATTGTGTTTTATATGTTTTGATTGTGCTATAGGCCTGGGAGATGTGGTGGCATGCAGAGGGCAAAACTATTATCTATTTTATACAGTTGAAGTCAAAATGGTTCCATGTGAATTTTCTTTTTCTTTTTTAAACATTTTCCCAAACTGGTGATTCATTCCGCTGTGGCGACCCCTGATGAATAAAGGGACTCATGGCCCCAATATGGACGCATAGCCCCTCGCCGTAACCGTCGGCGACGTTGAGGCGCACCTCTCAAAAAATATAATGTGTATGCGTAGCGCAAGCTCTGTGATTGGTCAGCTTGGTAGCGCTGATGAGTGTGGGCGGAGATGAGATGCAGCGAGTGTTTACAAGTGTGGAGTCCCGTGAAGGAGCTCCAGATGGAGACTGTTGTTTTGTGTTTACCTTATGATTAAAGTTGTTGCACGTCCACCGGTTCCTGCCTCAAAATTAGCCAATTTGAGCCACTTGTACATTAAGGAAATGTTAAAAAAAAACTAAACACCAGCGAAGAAACTCGACACAGAGAAACAGCGCGCAGAAGTATAAATGCACGGCTACGCGCAAGGCATACGCCGTGGGTTATGTCGATCACTTGACGCAGAAGTATAAACCAGGCTTAAGTCGAAGAAAACTGAAAGAATGAATATTTCCCAAACTATGTTTAACAGATTCAGGAATTGTTCACAGTATTTTCTATAATTTTTTTTCTTCTGGAGAAAGTCTTATTTGTTTTATTTCGGCTAGAACAAAAACAAAGTCTATTTGCAAATCCTGTTCTGTGGACATGTTTATTCGTGTAACTATGGAGACATGCTAATACGCTCCTGCCAATCAATTTGGCGGGCAAGGAAAAACACACTCTTACGTCGCATTGTTGTGGGTCTCAAAAATCACTGGGATTTGGATCCTATTTTAATGTTAGGAAATAAAAAAAGCAGGGTTCGTACGGGTGCTGGAAATCCTGGAAAATGCTTGATTTTTAATATAGCGTTTTCAAGGTTAGAAAAGTGCTTAGATTTTGGACAAAGTGCTTGAACCTGCTTAAATTTGAAATTGCAGGACTCGAAATTACGACAGTTTTGGTCGCATATGCACCCAAAATTTTATCTATGCAAGGTTCACGCAGAATGCATATTTGCACTTAACGCCAAACGTAGCGCTTAGGTATAGTTTTTTTATTTTTATTTATTTTTGGCCTTTTTACCTTTATTAGATAGGACAGTATTGAGACAGGAAGCGAAGTTGGAGAGAGAGTGAGGGGGATAGGGTAGGGAAATGTCCTCGAGCCGGGATTCAAACTCGGGATGCCCTGCTACTGGGACACCATATGTCGTCGCGCTTACCCCTAGGCTATTCCGCCGACAGGTAAAGTTTTAAACAGTTGTCATGTCAACTTGCTGCAGTAAACAAGTCCGCAATGCCCCACCTTAAAGCTCTTCTGATTGGCCCACTGCTCTTGAATTGAAAGCAAATGGATTGGTTAATATCAGCTGTCAATCACTCAGTTCAGACGACAGCTACAGCCGCGAGCCGCGAAAATGTAAAGGTCTGGATACGAGAAAATGAAAATAACACTGACAGATTTTGTCCGCCTAAAGTTACAAATAACGGCACATCTGATCAGTGATCATGTGGTGAATGTTAATCCAGCATTTACACTTCTTGAAGAGTGGATAAAAGACTTCCGGTGGGTTAAAGTCCGCTATGAAAATGACTAAAGCCATTCACCATAAAGCCTGAGGGACGGAGTTTGCAGGTAATTTAACAGCATTTCCCACACATTTTAAGCACGAGATGTTCTGTTTAATCCTTCATGTATTCGTCACGATGTTGTCAGTCATGCAACTGCAGCGCGTACACCATCATACATTTACTATAATTAAATTAATATTGCAGCTCATGAAAAGACCGTTATTGCTGTTAAGATGACGCATGCAAATAATAATTTATATGTCCATATCTATCTACCTACCCTGTTTAGCCTACTCTGGATTTGTACTATATTTTGTTCAGTGCAGTTTCATTTTTGCACAATTTTCATTGCAGATTTTTTCCTAAACTCAACAGTCTCAACAGACTTCCTTGCCAATTGAATTTATTGATCGTGTTATTCACGCCATGCTATGTAAGGGCTGCTCAAGATAAGCAGAAGGCATCTCTCTGGTGATTTGTCAATATATATAGGTTATATAAAATTCCCAAACTACTTACAGAGAGGTGATATATTTTGAAGTGGACCATTAAACATGTTTTCCTTTAACCCCTTAACTGTCACCATTTGACAGGTGGGACATTTGCATACAGTTACAACAGTACCTTAGTCCTAACCTAAAGTAATATTGACAATAATAAAAAGTAATATTGATGAAAGTTCGGCGTCACGGTGGCGCAGTGGGTAGCACGATCACCTCACAGCAAAAAGGACGCTGGTTTGAGTCCCGGCTGGGTCAGTTGGCATTTCTGTGTGGAGTTTGCATGTTCTCCCTGTGTTTGCGTTGGTTTCCTCTGGGTGCTCCGGTTTCCCCCACAGTCCAAAAACATGCGCTATAGGGGAATTAAATAAGCTAAATTGGCCGTAGTGTATGTGTGTAAATGCAAGAGTGTATGGGTGTTTCCCCGTGTTGAGTTGCAGCTGGAAGGGCATCTGCTGCGTAAAACATATGCTGGATAAGTTGGCGGTTCAATCCGCTGTGGTGACTCCTGATTAACAAAGGGACTAAGCCAAAAAGAAAATGAATGAATGAATGAATGAATTAATTGATGAAAGCTTACAAACTATAGTTTCCATATTTGGTGACTGATTTTCAAAACAGTTGACATAGAAACATTTCATTTATTTGCAGCAAGATTATTTTCAGGATAAGGATCTCATAAGGATTTAATTTGCTACATGAATTTTGAATAGCAATGCACATGAAATATTATGAGCGACTGGTCTTGAAAGTTTGGTACTACTCCCAAACAAAATCTGACTGTAAGCTCATTTTTGAGATATCAACTTTAGGTAGAAAGAGACCAGAAATAGCAAAAAATGCTTCATCCAATAACTGATTTTATTTTTATTTATTTACCATTTTTGGGTGAACTATACCAATAAATCTATGCTCCAAAATATTCAACAATTTAAGTTCAAATGCCATATAGTGTTTTATTAAAATAGCACAATGGATTTAAATGTGAAAAAGTACATACAGCATATATAAAAGTAATTTACCGCAGTTGTTAGGTGCTGGAAAAGCATAAAAATGCACCTTGAAAGTGCTTGAAAAAGTGCTGGAATTTAAAGTTGGAAAAGGTGAAAGAACCCTGAAAAAAACACTTGTGTTTCTGTCTCTCCAATATGACACTATACCTACACACAGTTCTCTCTAAATTATTAATAATTATGATCAAACAGTTGTATATTTCCAGGTATCGATATACTGCACATGCCTATTACAATTTTTGATAATATAATATAATATAATATAATATAATATAATATAATATAATATAATGTAATATAATGTAATATAGGGCGACGCAGTGCCACAGTAGGTAGTGCTGTCACCTCACAGCAAGAATGTCACTGGGTCGCAGGTTTGAGCCTCGGCTGGGCTGGGTCAGTTGGCGTTTCTGTGTGGAGTTTGCATGTTGGTGCTCCGGTTTCCCCCACAGTCCAAAGACATGCGGTACAGGTGAATTGAGTAGGCTAAATTGTCCGTAGTGTATGAGTGTGAACGAGTGTGTGGATGTTTCCCAGGGATGGGTTGCGGCTGGAAGGAAATCGTGCTGGATAAGTTGGCGGTTCATTCCGCTGTGGCGACCCCAGATTAATAAAGGGACTAAGCCGACAAGAGAGTGAATGAATAATGTAATATAAGGACACTGTTCATATTTCTGCCACACGACAGAGCGCCATCTGAATAATTTCATTATAAATAACATGTGAATGTGCAGCGTGTGCTACTTCCAACTGTCATGTGCACTGCGCATCCAGTGTGCGACCCCCTTAAGGATGGAGTCTGCTTTAGCTTTGTGGATTAGTGACTGCAGGATAAAGAACATTACGCTGGATGCCAACATTATCCGCACAAAAGCTAAAAAGCTTTATGAACCTTTTGCTGACAGCGATGAATGTTGATCTTTGGTTTCATTCTATAATACTGGACTTATTTCTCTATGAAGGTTTGAACTTTGAGAGTGTTTAAACGAGAGAAAGGTGTGTGTTAATGCCTGTCTGAGAAAAGTGTATAGAGTGTGTAGTGAGGGGTTTTAAAGCATTTAAACATCTATAACAATTGTAAACAAACAAAGCGGACTACTTTGCAGATTTCACCTATTGCGGGTTATTTTTAGAACGTAACGAGGGACCACTGCACTGATAATTTGGTCTGGATTTGTTCTAACGGCAGACATGTTCTCGTTTCTAAACTACATTTTCACTTCAGACACTTAAAGGATATTTGGCAAGTGCTGTACAAACATCTCTTCAATGACATCACCCTAGCATCTCTCTCAAACTGGCTTTTCAGCTGTCAAGAGATGGTAAACGTAGCTCTTCCCTCTTTTTGTTTCCTCCACTAAGCTTTCAAATCCTCAGCACAATTCTTCATTCATGCGTCATTGTCCACTAAGCACTCAGTCCTGCCCTGTTTTCTCTTTCCCTTAATTCCTCCTTTTTTTTATTTTCTCCGCTCCCCTGCACTTTCATGACCCAGGTCTTATGACTCACTGTGCTGTAAGTCGCTGGCCCAGCAGGCTCTTTCCGACAGCTTCATGACTTGTGGAAACAAATCTTTGTCATCCACGCTTTTCCAGAGCACAACGTTCCTTAAAGAGAGAGGAGAAGGAGGCTTGGGAAATACAGAGATTCCCAGCAGCTGTTTTTTACCGCGTTCCTGGTGGCTTGAGGATGTGCCAGGGTGAGTTTGTGTGACGTTTCATTACATCTTTTTGTCTATTGCTGACTCAAGAGGTCAACCAGGAACACATCCAGTAACCCGATCTCTGCTGCATCCCATTGACAGCTTATATTACACCCTACAAGCAAGGCTGGGCAGTATAACACAAATGTCATTTCAAGTCATCTCATATCCTGATAATGGTTTACAGTTGAAGGCAAAATTATTAGCCCTTCTGGAAAATGAGCGTC
>CAIGQZ010001206.1:2213771-2225322 GCA_903798205.1 Danio tinwini | reverse complement strand
CTAGGAAAAATAATTTTATCTCTATCATGAATTCTGACAAAACTGTTGCAATTCATCTGAATCCTGGGAAAATAACTTTTTGATCATTCATATTAAATAGTAGATATTTGCTCTTGCTTAGTTTTAGATAATAACTATAGAAACATGAGTTTACATTACTTATTTCATCTCTTTCTATTTTAGGCATCATAACATAAATTTTAATATAGTCAAAGACTATAAGAAATGAAAATAAACCAATGTTCAATACCCAGCTCGGGTATCCAGTATACTTTGTATTTAAGTGTAAATAACTTTTGTACAGTAAAATTAAAACCGAAGTGATGCATATGTGCATAAAATATAGCTTCTCCACTCTCAAACGGAGCCACTTCCGGGGTGTTGCGCAACCCGCGGCCTTTAAAATTAAAGGGGAAGTCGATGACGTCACCGGACCTGCCACTGGGTCTGACTGGTTGTTAATACCAAAGTGCTTCTAGTTTAACTGTTTTCTACTTCCGTATCCCATTAGTCCTGCTCTTTCTGGCTGTATCGCTCTTATTCTACAGTCAGATGATGTGTGGCCATGTTTGAACATATTATGCATAAAGCCAAAATTTATATGGTGTAAATAGTTTAATTTGTACTGCAATTGGATTTTTTAATTTGTACTGCAATTAAATAAGCTGAGCTGTGTGAATTTAGTGTATGTCAGTGATATATTTAAAATGATACTTAATAATGCATGTGACTTTATTATTTGATATAAATGAAATGTTAGTTGTGGCTGCACAGTGGCGCAGTGGGAAGCACAATCGCCTTACAGCAAGAAGGTCGCTGGTTCAAGCCATGGCTGGGTCAGTAGGCATTTCTGTGTGCAGTTTGCATGTTCTCCCTGTGTTGGCGTGGGTTTCCTCTGGGTGCTCCGGTTTCCCCCACAGTCCAAACGCATACGCTATAGGGGAATTGAATAAACTAAATTTGCCGTAGTGTATGAGTGTGTGTGAATGTGAGTATGTATGGGTGTTTCCCAGTGCTAGGGTTTTTACTGCATAAAACATATGCTGGAATAGTTGTCGGTTCATTCCGCTGTGGCGACCCCTGATAAATAAGTGACAAAGTCAAAGGAAAATGAATGAATGAAATGTTACAACTGTTAGTTTTTCCATCAAAATATTATGTATGTTTATATGTATATTAATGTTAATAACTAACTGCTGATAGCTTAAAAAGCCATTAACACAAATTTAGGATTAGACGTAACACTTTTATAACCAACAATAAACAAATATAAGACAAAACATGAGTTTTTATAAGGTGGGGCGCTAAAAATAGAGCCAAACATAATGCTGTTCTGGGAAAAACAGGACATCTGGTCACCCGTTTTGCTTAGTAATGCATATTTTCACACCATTAAGTGTCAAAAGCAGAATAAGATTCAATATGATTTCAGATGTAATTGCATTTCTGCTCAAACGCACATAATCTTCAGTCTGTAATGTGTTTCTCCAGCATGCATCGGTACGAAACGGTACTTATCATATCAGAACGCAACTCATTCCGAGAGCACAGACAAATACAAATGACTCATTGGCATATGCTAAAGGTCACATACCAATAGATATGGGGGGCCTTGTTTTTGCATTTACAATGGTGTCACATGATCTGCACAGGTCATAAAAAAGACTTATGAAGACAGTCATGATCAGGCAAAATGTGCAAATCTGTTTTTCTCATTTCAGTTTAATTTACAATCAATTTTACAAAGGCTCTTTCAAACTGAGCATGATTAAATGACGATCTTAAAGGGAGAGTTGTCCCAAAAATAAAAAAATCCATCATCATTTACTTTTACCTTTAGTTTCTTTCTCCTGTTGAACACAAAAGAAGATATTTTAAAGAAAGCTGGAAAGCTGACTTTCATAGGAGTTGTTTTTCCTACTATGGATGTCAAAGGTTACAGGTTTCCCAACATTCTTCAAAATATCTTCTTTTGTGTTTGACTGAAGAAAGAAACTCTTAATGGGTGGGAACCACTTAAGTATGAGTAAATAGTGAGAACATTTTCATTTTTAGGTGAACTATCCCTTTAAGTAATTCTTTTTCTCAGTGGTGTTTTGCTATAAAAATAAAAATCAAAGTAAATAAAGTTTGTCTTTTCTAGGAACAAACAAACAAACAAACAGAAAAGAAGTCAGCATTTGCTCATCCAAAGAGAGTTTGAAACAAGGTTATAATAGTTTAGGGTTTTTCATTAGTTTTAGTTTTTATTTAGTTTTGACTTTTTGATTTCAAATTCAGTCAGTTTTAACTAGTTTTAAAGGCAGATTTACTAGTTTTTATATTCTGAAATTGCTTAGTTTTACTTGAGTTTTTATTAGTTTAAGTGTTAGTTTTAGTTTTTTTTTTCTAAATAAAGATATTTGTTAGGTGCAAAGTCAGATATTCTGATTTGAAAATGTGCGCTCCGTGTCAAAGTGTCGCGCACACAGATGATTTGATGCGCGGTAGTGTTTAAAAGCTCCTGTGCCGTTTCCTCACTTGAAGCAACCGTGCCTGGAAACGAAACTAGTGCGATGCTCATGCACCCACAGTCCTTCAAGGTCTCAAGATTCTTTGTAAGCAGCAGCAGTTGTTGTCGCTTTCGCTTTAACCATTCTTTGAACAGATTATTAATTGGCCCGCTTTCTTTTTGTTGCTGTTATTTATGTTAATATAGTTTAATAATCATTCCTTACAATAATATTGCTTTAATATGTTGTTGTATGCATAGTTAACTGGTGATCCCGGAGCCAGAACAGACCACTGTGCATAGTTTTAGATGGGTGAGAATATATATATATATATTTTAAAGGGTCACGAAAAACACCAAAACACATATTTTAAGCTGTTGACAGTCATATATGTGTCCCACGCTGCTATGAAAACTATTAGGACACATATATTGCACAAAAAAATGAAAATTGGTTGTTTTTGCGTTATTTCAAGCAAATTTGTTCTTCCGGTTTTAAACGAAATTTTTGAAGCTGCGTCACGATGATTAGATCCTTGCATGTATTCCAGTGTGGAGAGTGGATGTTTGTGTGAGTGCATCGTGATGTCTCTGAGTGTGCAGCATAAATTCATGAGAAAGACTTGGTTCAAACCAATCAGCGCACTCTATTGTGTATGAGGTGCAACTTCATTAATATGCATGATAGCTTTGAAGACGCCACGCTGTGTTGCCAAAACAAGTGGAAGAACGAGAATTTTGAGACCGGGGTCATCAGTGTTGCATTTATTATTGTGCTGCATTTATTATTGTGCTGCAACGAAGGTTTTGTCTTCATTTCCCGCTATGAGAGCGCAGCTGGACTCTCGTGTGGACTACAGTGCACGCGACAGAAATGCGTTTGTAAGGAACATTTTTACCCGAGAGCTTTTCGCATGTCGAAATGATGAAATCTGGATTTGCCGCTCGTCTCCTTTTAAAACAGACGCGGCTCCAGTTAGTGTTGATTGTCATGTCTCTACAGATTTAATAAGTGTGTGTGATCAGTGTTTTTTGTTTGTTCATTCAGATGTCAAAGTTAGTTTGTATCGTCAGCAGTGCTCTTTCAGTTTACAGTATGTTAATATCACTGCAATATTACAGTACAATGTTATAGACTGAAAGATCCGCTGTAAATGCTGCTCTCTGAATGTAAACATGTAAACACAGCAATCAAACTATTACGGTTTTGTAGAATTTTCGCCGCATTTAGTGACAGGATAGTCTATACACACACGGCTTTCTGACGCTACCTACCGAGTGCAAGTTTCAGAGAAATGCTGAGGATTTTTTTCTCCCATTTGCCGTGCAGTATTAAACATTTCATTAAAACTCCACTCTTCCAGCAGTTCCTCACTTTTAATATCTCGTTTGTCATGGGGACATGCAGGAAATGTTCCTGAATAAACAGTGAAAGTGCTAAACTCCAGTTAAAGTCGACAAATGAATAATTTGGCAAATAATTGGATTACTGATGTCCATGTAAACACAGTCACTGCCTTTCTCCCCTGTGTCTGTGTGTTTGCTTTGCCTCTGTAAAAATCAGCGCGTGCGCAAACGGAAATTCCCATATTTGCAAATCCTCTTTCCCTCCCCCGACACTCCCACCTAAACAAAGCCGGACACGCCCACTTTCCTGACTTTTTCTAAACTAGAGGTGTGAAAACACACTGCTGAGACAGGGGGGTTTCGTGGCCCTTTAATTGTCAGCTGTTTTGTTGAATATAAAGAGTATGTATACAGCAGTATTTTCCTTGTTTTGACACATTATTTAAAATTTGTGTCAAGGAAATAATTAGTTTGGTGTGGCCAGAGAAAAAAAAAGGTAAATCCTTATTGTGTTGAGCCCTGAAAAGTCCTGTGAAAGAAAACTAATTGCAATGCGACACTTTTTTTAATGAAAGCATAACCCATTTGCTCATGCTCACTGAGTAAGCTCATAAATAAAAAAACAGTTAAATGAACGAGGAGGCAAGTGGAAAAAACACAATCTAAATGAAGTCATTTTAGCATGCCAAAGGCAAATTCATGCATATAAAACATATTTTCCCAACAACAAAATTGTGGCTAGTAAAAATGGCGAGTGGCTAGTAACGGTGGAAAACTACTAGCCACAGTGGCTGGTGATCAAAAAAGTTAATGTCAAGCCTTGATCATATCCATGGTGGTCGTTTCTCTCTGTCTAGCGCTGAACCCTGTCGACCAATCACAACAGACCAGGTCATCGGACCAATCACAGTAGATTAGCCTCATGCAAAGGAGGGGATTGGCAACAAATGAATCGCTGAACGAATCATATGGGAGTCGTTGGGGTAATTAGATAAAAATAAATGCATATTACAAGACAATGAAAGTGTTTTTTGGCCTTGCATGAATATCAGCCTGTTGTTGGAGACCCCCAAAACTAAAACATGACCTTTTAAAATGCATAATAGGGGCTCTTTAAAATCAGAGTTTTTATTTTAGTCTTGGCCTCTAATTTAGATTTACTGCTGTAAAACAGTTGTGAAAGTTTTGAAATGTGATCGGCTGTGGAGAAAACACCCCCCCAAAAAAACTGAAGGAGTCTGTAAAGTTCCCAGCTAAACGCTCAGTGTAAACAACCCAGAGTATCCTTAAATAAATTTACTACTCCTAAGCGAATGTACCACTTACTGTCGGAAGATGATATACGAGCAGGTCTATCAGGAGGTCAGGGCTTTTCCAAATAACAAGAGCAGCTTGAGCAGAAAACACACACCAAATATGGCCAGATGTAGCGTATGATGGCTCTCGGCGAGTCTCACACACTCATGCAAAAAAAACTCTGCTTGTGTGGAAAGGAGAGTCTTTATAAAGTTGACTTTGGTTTGGTGACAGCTTTGATGTTTTGGGAAGGATGATGTTCAGAGTTTCTTACAGTGTAAAAACATCAGGAATAATATCAAGGCTTGACTAAAAGGAAATAAATGATGTTTAAATAAATATGTGTGCCACTGGTGTTATGCCCAGCCCAATAATTTAGATGAAAAAGATAAGAAATTCCAAGAGCAAATTCCATATTTCACCCTTACATATTGCTCACTGGCAGCACAGTGGCTTAGTGGTCATCACTGTCGCCTCAGAGCAAGAAGGTTGCTGAGCAAGTTTCTGTGTGGAGTTTGCATGTTCTCCCCGTGTAGGCGTGGGTTTCCTCCGGGTGCTCCGTTTTCCCCCACAGACCAAACACATGCGCTATAGGTGAATTGTATAAACTAAATTGGCTGTAGTGTGTGTGTGAATGAGTGTGTATGGGTGTTGCGGATGGAAGGGTATCCGCTGTGTAAAACATATGCTGGAAGTGTTGGCGGTTCATTCCGCTGTGGCGACCCCTGATAAATAAGGGACTGAGCCAAAGCAAAATGAATAAATGAATGAATATTGCTTACTGTGCTGTATTACAATGTAAAATACCCATAAATGAGCAGTTCTGCATATTTTGTGATTCATGTTTTTGGTATGTTTTTGTTTATTTTTTTTGCATTTGAATTGCATTATGGGAGCTTGATCTTTCGTCCAACAACTTTTAACCGTGAAAAGTTTGAGAAAGTGGCTTTTATAAACATTTGTAATAGTTTAAAGTGATATATCATCTGGGTTGGTGTTGTATACTGTATTACGCTACAAAAACCATTGTAATAAACTGCTGGTACGTTCTCTGGTATTTTACAGACTTAAAGGTGCAGTAGGTGATCGTCTTCAGAAACATGTTTTGTTGTGCTGGTTGAAAGACTCTTCACATTCCAACAGTAATGATGAAACTAAATGATCTAAATGTAGTTATATGTATTTTTATATTCTGGGTGAGGCAAAAGACTGAAATATGTTCATCCAATTAAAATTTGTCGGGCCGATATTTCCCATAATTCTGATAAGTAGCCCAAACTGTCTAACAATTGTAGATTTGTACATCTGTACACCCTGTTCACGCAGATCCGCCATTTGCGCATTCACCTGCACACGAGATCGGTAATATCAAATGCTGAATCAAAACTTGTTCAAATCCTGAATCAATATTTGAGTTATTTTTGCACACTGGAGGAACGACGACACCATGGCTGAAGTATTTCTTTTAGACAGATGTTTTAAATCTATTTTAGTCACGTAAAGCTGATGTAGATTGTGGTGTTATGAATGGGTTATATGCACAAAAGCGTTGTTTAGCCACTGAAATCTTCTGATGAACGATTGATGTGACTATTTTCAGTTTCTTTAGGGACCTTTTACAGCAGAGCTATTCAATTGGCGACCCGCGGGCCGAGCCCGGCCCCGGAAGCAATTTGTTCCGGCCCTCCAAATAGTGTAAAAAATAAATTTAGTTCAGTCGAAAAGCGGCCGCTATAGTTATGAAGTGACGTGCGTCTGTTCAATACAGCACGAGCTGCAGTTGAAGGCTGCGCAGAGAGTAAGTCAAGTGACATTAAGCGAGTGACGCGGGCAGCCGAAAACATTTGGATATGTTTGTAGAAAAGGCGTTTGTACAATGCACTGGTATCGTTAATAGAGATGCAATGATTAGCCGATTTCACTATTAACCGCGCTTAAATTCATTACGCCGCGTTTCTGTTGCACGGTCAAAACTAAACAGAGTTATGCCAACTAAACAGAGTTATGCCAACTGTGCGCTAGTTTAAAGTTCCGAGCTTATACTGAGGCTAATATTGGATTAACTAAAGCAGCAGGCCGTTCACATATTGCGTCTTTTCCGCACGCAAGTTCATTATTTCCAATGGAGACGTGCGCATATTGGGAGCCGTGCATGCACGACACACAGTATAAATGATCTTACGCTGTAGTGGTGAGAGTTGTGCGTGGCTTTCAGTGTTACGTAAACAAAAGATACTGTACATTCAACGAATTATTACAAATTATTAAATTAATTATGTATGTATAAAGGCAGATAATAACAACAGTCTATTTAAATTCTTAGCTAATATATAGCTTAAACTAACATTCGACAATTACTTTTTGATTTTTTTATTATTTTAAGTTATTTATTCATTGTTCTGTCATTTACTTTTCATTGTAAAATTATCACTCATGTTTAAATAAAAAAATATTTTTAAGTCCAAAGAGAGAAATGGACTATTGTTTATATTTTGTGCTGTATTTGGTTATTGAGCAGCAATAAACAACACTGTAAAATATTCTTGTGATTTTCTAAACTAGAAGTATTTTGAATTTAATAAATGCATAATAATAGTGATAATCGTGAAACCATGATTATTCTTCAGGCTATATTATCGTACAACCAAAATCTATAATCGTTGCATCCATAATTGTTTCAAACATAACATATGAATGTGTCTGAATGTAGAAGAAGTCTACTTGAGGAATGCACTGATTTTGTTCTGCTTGTTCTGCTGTTTGTAAAAAAAGCCACATTGTACAATGCCATGATATTATAAAATAACGTTTTTAACGTTAACATTTCAATGTTGAAAAAGCCAATGCGGGTGTCTTAAGGAGCAAAAATATGAATGCACTCATATTGCAAGTCATATCTCTCCGGCCCCTCAATTGGGATGCTTTTCATGAACTGGCCCCCATGACAAACTAATTGAATAGCCTTGAATTACAGCATCGATAATGTAGATTATTATTTAGTTTAACAACAAAACATCAATTAACGTGGGTTGTCTATTTTCATCTTTAAGGTGCGCGTTCATGATTTCAGGAGGCGGGGCTTTGGACAGCAGGGGAGGGACTGTTTCAAAGATATTATGCAAACGGGTAGGTTAGGCAGATCACCTATTGCACCTTTAATTAATATTTACAGACTACATTATGATTTCAAACTACTAAGATGTCAATAAAAGTCACTTTGTTAAGTCAAAAGTGGACCGAGCAAAGATCAACATCCCATAATGCAATTCACAACTGTAAATAAAGGGAAAACACTTGTGAAACACAAAATTTGGAAACATATTAAAACAAATGAGACTTTGTCCTCAACATTATAGGAAATACTCTGAACATTCCTTGCTCCTTTAAACATCACTTAATAAAGGTTTCCCAGGAGGGCTCATAATTTTGCCTTTAACTGTATGATAGCTTTATCATTCTGGAAGCGAGCATCACCTTGGGTCTGTTTCAATAAGGCGGTTCAGCCGGTGGTTTTTGTTTGCAAAACAGCTGAAATGAATAAGCCCATTTAACTCGGAGTAAATGGACTCTTGAGTTAATTACAAGCACTCAGACTATAAAAAGCCACGATCAATAGAGCTCTTATATGACTCCCCATGGCAACAGCAAAAAAGAGAGAGAAAACTTTGCATACTTCTCCACAGTACTGGAAGTGATGTAAGTGCGATACCGCGAGCACAACAACAATGTGGCAAACAAATGATAGAAGCATAACTCCATCAGGTCAGGCTTCAGGATGAACACTTATGGTTGTGGACTCCCTGACTTGAATGATTAACATATTACTGAACTTATAGCATTCAGTATACATTTCAATGTGCTTTACTGTCTAAAGCAGTTTTCACAAAATTTAATTCCTCTCATCTAATCTGTTGCATCTCTTAAAGGGACAGCTCGCCCCTTTTTTCTGTTGAACACAGAATAAGATATTCTGTAGAATAATGGTTGCTGGCACCTATGGCCTGTTTCCACTGAGTGGTACGGTACGCTTTTATGGCCGTTTTCTCTGTCAAAAGGCATATTGAACCGAACCGTTCCACATTTTTGGCACCCTTTCGAAAGGGTACCAAACAAAAGAAAGGGTACCAAAAGGTGGAGCTAGATGCGCAGCTGAACGCTATTGGTTTACAGAGATATGTCACGAGCTCACGCAACAAGCCAGAATGAAAACAAAGAAGCCGCCATGTTTTCGTACACAGCCGAGAGAATACAGCGTAATTATTTATACATATATTAACGAGTCCTGGTTGACCCGGGCTCAAACGAACCTTGTCGTCGTCTTGATGAACAGCCACAAAGCCAAAAAGAAGAGCAGATTTTACCCTGTGCCCAGTAGTTTTTTATGAGCCAGTCTGAAGCATGAGCGGTTTTGCTTTCTTGCTGTCACTCGCCGCGAGTCTATATCTGAAATAACAAACTTCTTGAGCTGATGATAATAACGTGCGCTTGATTATTGACGTGCTTTTGAAACCTGATCCTGTCAGAAACTGACAAACGCGAGAGTGACGCGCCACAAAACAAAAGGAGAAGCCGGAAAAAAGGAGCACGTTATTATTTCAGCAAACGTGAACAAACTGCCATGTTGAACTATTATCATCACCTTTTGGACTATTATGAACTCGAAATGATGGAATTACTTTCTAACAAGAGGCTACACGTGCTGCTGAAGATTACAGACACGTTTAATCATGAGAGGTCTGACTGTGGGCTCTATTTCGTGTTGTTTTGACCCTAAATAAGGACTAAATGTCTGCTGTGTGTAGTTTATCTGTAAGTGGTAACATATCAGAGACTGTATGTGTTCATATATGTTGCATTTATTTATTTATTTATATAATTGGAGATGTTACAGTAGGCTATTTCACACTGTTATTGATCTGCAGTTATAATCAACTCATGTTCATGGTAAAGTTAGTAATAAACATGTATACAGAAGTATTTATGTGTGTAAAGCATCTGTTTTGTGAGAAGAGCTTCTCATATGATATGTGAGCGACCCGTACAGCTTCATGTAGACATTTTCTCGAGCGAAAATGATGTTGACTAGCGATGATATATTGTTACTCATTTTTGTCAGTGTATTAGCGTATTTCTTCAACCAGTATGCATGCACAGCTGCAAGTGACGTAACTGAGATGTATATCCAAATTAGTCTAGGAGTTAGGGTAAATTTAGATTCCTAGATGTATTAATTTACAAATGTCTAAATCCTGGTCTTTTAATGACAATAATATTGTTTAACAAAATGAATTTTGGTGCCTAAATCAAACAGCCTACCTGCAGATGGCCAACACCAGCTGATCTGTGCAGGCTTTAATGCGGTTCTGAGCCTCCATGTGCGTCATGCTCTCTGTGCTTTCTCCATTGATGGCCAGGATGGTGTCTCCAGGACTCAGGTTGCTCTGCGCCGCTTTACTCGCAGGTGTTATCTGACAAAAGCCAAACAGAAAAAAAGGTTAAGGAAGCACCACACCCAAGACAAACAGCGCAGCGCCTACAGCCGAGGATACCATTACTGACCCACTGACTGGAAAGTTTCAATAACACAAAGCCAGATCAACGACAGATGATCAATCACTGCACTGGAAATACACTGACTATTAATGCCTGTTCAGTGCTTATTGTTGCACAATGTGTTTTAGACTTCCTTGGTTATAAGTAGGCCCACACGGAATCTGCACGCGGATATTTAAGATTTTTCTCAGATTTTCCGCAGATTTTTAGCCCATCATTAATTCTGTTTATTTACTTACAGTTAACTATTTACAGTTAATCTAATTGAATTTGCATTTTAAACATTAAATAAAAGTTTAAAAATATATATTTTTTATTTCACATTTTAAGGTGATAAAGATGATTCTCCTTGAATAATTCAGCAGAAATCCGCAGATTTTTACCAAAATTCTCTGCAGAAATAGCAAAAAACGTCCGCAGATTCCATCTGGCCCTGGTTATAAGCAAACCCAGAGGAATCGGCTGATTTCCGCAGATTGGAGCCCATTTTTCAATCTATTTAATATCTATTTACTTGTCACACAAGCGCCAATTTCACATTTGTCCAATCCATAAAGGAGCTTTTTCCTACTAAATGCAAACATGTCTAATAAAATAAAATCAACCATGTTTGTTTAGGGCTGTGTATTGGCAAGGGCCTCACGATATGATACATATCACGAAACATGGGTCACGATACAATATATCACGATATATTGCGATACAATAAATATTGTAGTATATACTAGTATATACAAATACTATGTGCTGTCATTATGGCAAAGATAAAATAAATCAGTTATTAGAGATGAGTTATTAAAACTATTATATTTAGAAATGTGTTGAAAAAATCTTCTCTCCAATAAACAGAAATTGGGGAAAAAA
>CAIGQZ010001206.1:2203192-2213671 GCA_903798205.1 Danio tinwini | reverse complement strand
TATATATATATATATATATATATATATATATATATATATATATATTATAGATATGTTTCCTGAATATTTAAGATAAATTTGCAAGGCTTAAAATGGATTTTTTTTGTCTAATTCAGTACTCCCTGGTATAGTGTAAAGTGCAGCCACACGTCAGCTCTAAAAGCTGGAGGCGCCTTTATATTTTCCGTCATGCTCACTCTTGCTTACTTCTGATACCGTACTACTTGGCGTTTTGTTGATTGCGAGTTAGCGACATTTACAGGAGCGGAGGAGGAGGTCATTTGGCACAACTTCGATTGATACTTGAGGTTGGACTATCGAAACACTATCGTAAAAGAAATTATTGCGATATGTGAAGTTTCACAAACTAATTTCGAGAGGAGCACGAGATATGATCGACTACAGCTGATCCTCATCGCTAATCATTAGCTAGCCTATCAGATTATTCAAAAACTACTAAAAATACCCTTTCTAAAACTCCATTCAATATCTTCGTTTTTGGAAAACCCTCCCCCCCTCCCACGATCCTTCCCTTCTCCTCTTTATGATCGGGCAACACGGTGGCTCAGTGGCTAGCACCGATGCCCCGCAGCAAGGAGGCCACACGTTCAAATTATAATCGAGCCAGTCGGCACTCCCTGCGCGGAGTTTGCATGTTCTCCCCATGTTTGCGTGGGTTTTCTCCAGGTCCTCTGGTTTCCTCCCACAGTCTAAAAAACATGCATTGTAATACAGTCATAAGCACTTAACGCATACATACATAGTCTATCAGATATTAGCCTGAGTGTAGGGGGGCACTCGAGAAACACCTGATCTCGTATCCCTCCTAACGCTTATTGACCAGGGGGGAACATCTATCTCCGAGCTCAGGGTTCTCTCCCGGGACAGCATGCCAAACCTGCTATCTCAGTTGAGCATTTTCTAAGTGTGAACTCTTGAATTTTGATTAGCATTGTTACTTTTGGGTTGTTCATGTTAATTCACAGAATTTCTACAAAGTATGTCGTATACTGTAAACATCTCAGACAGACACAAAAATGTGCATTAATGGATAAACCAGCAGGCTGAGCACATTGTAAAACATCTGAAATGTTTTTTTGGTAATTCTAAAATGCCTTAACCATTTTAGTATTAGTGTTATTATAGTGTATTATTAATGACCTCAAGAATCAAGAGCGTATATGCTCCGCATCTCAAGCCGTCAAACGCCACCGCGCGTTCACTGCGTGTCAGGATTGCCTTCTGAAGCCTGGTTTATACTCAAAACGTTCACTAGTTTGCTTGAGTGCGTGCGGCGAATGTGACGTCGGAGATTGTTTGCGGAGATTCACTTTGGGTAGAGGACAGAAACTAACCAGACAGTAATGTGTCACCTGTGGAATGCATTAAAATTTGATAAAAACAAATCTTAAATGGTTATAAAATATTTATAATCATTAAAATAATGTACAAAAATAATAGAAATAATTAGTTTAAAAACCTTGAATGATATTAATATGACATAGTTCTGGAAACTTCCTACTTCTCTGTTTATCCGTCCCTGTCGTTTTAAAGAATATCTCAACGGTGAACGCGTCAAATATAAAAGCCTCATCCGTTTCGTGAGGTGCGCGCACAGTCATCGAAGGTCAGTGACACGGCTCCAGGCGAAAGTATAAATCAGGGCGCAAGTCATTTATTAAATGAAGAAAAGATTCACGCAGCTTTTCCTACCACAGCAAATTCCTCACCAGTTAATCAGCATGTGTCGATTTTGTTCGCTTTGACTTTATTCGCACGTCTTTTATGCGATATTCCAGTTTTGCGCATGAAGTTAATGCGCATTTTTGGATAGAAACATAGCTAGTGTCTCCCTTTCCATTGAACTTTGAGCGTCTTACATTCAGAGATGTTGTTTATGTTCACACATCTACACCACACAACAACTAAAGTTTAACATGTGATATCGTAGTGAACCACCCCTTTAACAGTGTAGAGTAAACGTTTTATTCATTGCGTAACCTGGAAGAGTGAACATACAATAGTTAAAAATAAACAAAAATCTAAAAATAGCCTCTTCAATAACTACATTACAATTAAACTGAAGAGTGCAGAGACCTGTAAACATTGCACAAAAGACCAGTTTAGATGTTAAGCCAGGAAATTGCCTGAAATTGTTCCTAAGTACAGAACACTTGACTCGGGGCTGCTGTTATTACCGTGGGATGTAGCCTACCTGTAGTCATTAACTTTATGACTCATTCACTATACTGCCAAACAGCCTAGCACATATGTACAACTCCAGATATATAGCAAACAGTAGCACTTGACCTACTAATTTAGCTCATTCATTTTATTTAACAAGCCTCATTTCCATGTGTGTACGGCTGTCCTGAGTCATTTAACACACATGGGGTTTTATCATGAAACATCTCGGTTTGCCCTGCTGAGATAATTACTAGCCACAGAGGATAAATAATGTGACGTGACCTCACTGTAGAGCTTGTGAAGATACACGTTTAGATACTGATCTAAGAAAAAACAATTATGCAGAAATAAATCTAAATCTTGGATCTCTCCGCTGAGCTACCGTAGTACGATGCATTGTTGTAGTGACGAGTGTTTCCCAAACCGTAGTTTCTCTGTCGCAGATCCATAATTTGAATTTAATATTAGTTTTGGTAAAAACATGCAATCATTTTTCATATTAATTGAAATAAATGTAAAGACACAAATAGCCTATAGGCCGAGGTTTCGTTTATAATTATTACCGAGAATAATCCATATTCTATTCTAAAACATAAAACCACTTCTCCAATCTCATATATACAGTAAATATAAATGAATTTATCTTTCCCAGAGATGGGTTGCAGCTGGAAGGGCATCCGCTGCATAAAACATGTGCTGGATAAGTTGGCGGTTCATTCCACTGTGGCGACCCCAGAATAATAAAGGGACTAAGCCGAAAAGAAAATGAATGAATGAATAAATAAATCATATATAAGTACACACACATACATGTTAATGGTTTTAATTTAAAGTAGGCTGTTTATTAAGAATATAAAAAATAAACCTATATATATACACACACACACAGTTGAAGTCTGAATTATTAGTCCGCCTTTGATTTATTTATTTATTTTTTATATTTCCCAAATGATGTTTAACAGAGCAAGGAAATTTTCACAGTGTGTCTGATAATATTTTTTCTTCTGGAGAAAGTCTTATTTGTTTTATTTCGGCTAGAATAAAAGCAGTTTTTAATTTTTTATGAACCATTTTAAGAACAGAATTATTAGCCCCCTTTTTTTTCAATAATCTACAGAACAAACCATCATTATACAATAACTTTCCTAATTACCCTAACCTGCCTAGTTAACCTAATTAACCTAGTTAAGCCTTTAAATGTCACTTTAAGCTGTATAGAAGTGTCTTGATTAATAAATCTAATAAATCTAGTCAAATACTATGTGCTGTCATTATGGCAAAGGTAAAATAAATCAGATATTAGAAATGAGTTATTAAAACTATTATGATTAGAAACGGGTTGAAAAAATCGTGTGTATAGGCTATAATTAATATTCTTAAAGGTTTAAGACACCCTGGAGACTTTTTTTTGAGATTTTAACATATTTGTGTGTGTTGAGCATTATTTAAGACGATGTATCACCTGACAGCTTTCATTGTGGGAAAAACTGGGTAATTCTGAGCTTTTGTCAGCTAATTTCATCTTCCGGGTTTAAAATAAATTTTTGGGGCGGATCAAAATCTGTGATGTAGCGCAAATCTGCTAGTGAAGTGATGACATGTTGGTTTCTCATTATTATTCATAGCTGACTTTTCTTATCCTATGAGAAGACCCTGCTTCTTAATTATTAATGAGAGCACGTGCTTTTCAAAGGCAAGGCAGATCTGACAAGCTGTGAGACCCTACAATGCAAAAAATGTTTTTCTTACTTGGAGTTTTTGTCTTGTTTCTAGTCCAAATATCTAAAAATTCTTATATCAAGAAACTTTTTCCTGGCAAGAAAAACATAATGTCTTGTTTCCAGAAATAATATGCCAATATTAAGTGAGTTTTTCCTTAAAACAAGCAAAATAATCTGCCAATGGGGTAAGCAAAATAATAGTTTTTCCTTTTAACATAGGATTATTTTGCTTACCCCATTGGCAGATTATTTAGCTTGTTTTAAGGAAAAACTCACTTGAATTTGACATATTATTTCTGAAAACAAGACGTGTTTTGCTTGTCTAAAAAATTCTTTAGTTATTTGGACTAGAAAAAAGACAAAAAATCTAAGTAAGAAAAGCATTTTTTGCAATGTAAGACTGGGTGAGAGCGGATCCGTGGACTCTGCATACGGCATGCAGTATTTAGCCGTTCATGAAGAGTAGTATGTGTATGTTTCCATGATTCATGGGGTTTGTTGCATGGCTTTCTTTGCGATGCTGTCAGGGCCGATACAGCAAAGCTGTCTGTGTGCAGCAAGCATTTTTGTTGAGATAGATGTACGAGAATTGGAGATTGCCAAACTTTTTCTTTTATCAGTTTATTACCATTCAGACACATCACCTATATCCGTGCTGCTGTGTTTACCTGTTTAAAACCCTCCAGATTACCGGCAGGGCTAATGGTTGAAATAGACAGAAAAAGAGACCTGCTGCACTGCTATCCTCTGTGTCTGCATTAAGACCCGAGGATTGAGGCGGAGAGAAGTCCTCCCCAATTATAGTGTTTACATAAACATAGTTATCTTTATAATAATATAACAAACTGTGGTTATGTGTATAGGAAATGACGAATAACAAATGGAGCTGGTCATTCAATTACTGTTTATTTCTTTGCCTTTTAACTTTGTGAACTATAAAATCAAGGGTCTCCTCATGGTTTGTGTCTTATTTTGTGAGCCGACTGACAACTGTTGTTCGCTTCCCTCCTTCTTCCCAGCTCTGCTGGCCACGCCCACTCCTGCCTCTGCTCACAGAGCTCCACTCCCAGAAAAATTCTGAGGTAGACTTGAACTGAAAGAGGGGGTTTCATGACCCTTTAAGCAGGCTTTTTCTTAAAGTCTACATTCACAACTTTCACTGCAGAAATGTTCCAACCAATAGGCTCGTGTCATTTACAGTACAGATACACTTAATAACTAGTAGGGGTGTCAAAATGAATCGTTTTTTTGGTGCACCGTGATGCAGATGGGGACAATTCGATATCAGTTCAGTAATAGATAATAACCCTTTATTACGCACTGACGTCATTTATCCGCTATGCGCAATATCGCGGTAGAATACTATGACGAAGGAGGTGAGGGTGAGTAAATAAAACACTCCTACTACTTAAAAAAGCAGATCTTTTACTGACACTGAGAAATGGTAAAGCAGGAGCCGCTATTTCACTACTAGGGAGAAATGCTGTAAAACTCCATCTCTGCCTCTCTCTCTCTCTCTCTCTCTCTCTCTCCCACACACACACTTTGGGCATTTGACCAGTTGGCATGTTCCTGAGGTAGTTTCCTCTCCTCTCGGCTGTTAAAGCGATACTTGTGGATCCAGACACAAGCGTGCCTGTGGTGCGAGTTTATTGTATTGTATTTATTCTATTACGGATTACCTGATAAGCACGTATATAGACTGACCCGCGGCTGTTTTTCCAGCGTCACTCATGGGGTGCTTTCGTTTCTAATCGAAGCCCTTTCTGTTGAGTGGGTGAAGACAATGACCAATTATAGGGGTGTAAGAACTTGCCAGCATTCAAAAAGCAAGCGGGATAATATTCACATTATTTTATTTGTTATGAATGCTCGTGCTGTCTTCTGTGCATGTGTTGGCGTTTTGTCTAAAACATTCACAGAGTGTTTTTTTTTGAGCAGGTAAAATTAAAGGTACAGTTCATATTTATATATATATATCACTGCTTGTATTAATGGACAAAACTGTATTACAAGTAATATATAAATATAAACCTATTTATAGATTTAAAAAAAAAAAAATCTTGTGTTTTAAAGAAAAAAAAAGTCTAATTATGTATGGAAAGCATCGTCGATGTGCCGAGATATTGAATTGAACCGAATCGATGGCATGATAATCGTAACCGAACCGAACCGTGAGACCAGTGTAGGTTCACACCCCTAATAACTAGCCTACTATAAATTAAAACCCTTAACATATCCTATATATTTTTTATTTTCACAAGCTTTGGAGATGTAACGTAGCAAGGATATGATATTACATTGCCTATGTCATAGAGGGGCCTTAATTTTTTAAAAACCATTTTAGCGTATTTTTTTTCCAATTGTCTACAGAATAAACCATCATTATACAATGACTTGCCTAATGACCCTAACTTGCCTAATTAACATAGTTAAGCCTTTAAAGGTCAATTTAAACTGTATAGAAGTGTCTTAAAAATATCCAGTCAAATATTATTTACTGTCATCATGGCGAAGATAAAAGAAACCACTTCTTAGAAATGAGTTATTTAAACTAATATGTTTAGAAATGTGTTGAAACAAATCTGCTCTCTGTTAAACAGAAATTGGAGAATAAAATATACAGGAGGGCTAATCATTCTGACTTCAACTGTACTTTGAACAAGCAGCAAAAATCTTTTTCTGAGTGTAAAAGATGTAGAAAACTGCTTGTCATGCAACACTGAGTCATTGTCTTCTATGGATTTCAGTGTTATTTTCCCTCTCGTAACAGAGCAGCGACCTATTTTTTCCCCCTGCTGCAACAACGCCTATTGAAGACCCCCTCAAATAGGGTTTTTGAAGCACTTCTTGGCCACTTTCCAATGACGCCAAACAGTTGTGAACTTTGATGAGTCCTGTGCTTGAGAAATCTCCTAGCTGCTACTTAATCTGCTTTTGAATAATGTCACATGGCTTTCAGGAATGTGGCTGACTGTGGACAATGAGCTGCAGCGTGCCAGCATTACTGCATGCCCTTACAGAGCAATAACTAGAGGAAGGCCCGGGATGCAATAAATTATTCCCCGTGAAATCCCAGAGGGAGCCAGCCAGACATTGAAGATTAGCAGAGTAAATATGTTTATAGGACGGCGCATGCCTTACTTGTTCAAACAACTTTAAGGTTTATCGAAAAAGAGAGATTCAGGTTTTCTCAATTACTTAAGACTTGGCACAGAGCATTGCTTCATTCTGTGCGACACGGGGCTGTGAATTCCTGAGAATGGATGGCCACATTTGTCAGTCTAGACAAGTACTGACAATTTGTTATAAATCGCACTTGGCGATGATTTAGCGAGCTTTTACCTCAGCACTTTTCAAGCACCAAATGTTCAACCCATTAGCTCAAGAGCAACAAGCATTCGGTTCAAGGTTGCTGACACTTTGGCTGTGTCCTCAAAGTCTGTGTGGAATTTAAAATTTTACATTGGATCAGTAATCTAATTATGTGTGGTTTATTTATAAACTAATTTCGAGAGGATCACATGCTTATGATTAACACGGCTGGCACCTTATTAGCTCCATAATCTTCCCTATTAGATGATTACGGACACACTACTGTATAAATAACCAGAGCTTTCACTCAAGTTATCTTTGTCTTGAAGTTCCCCCCCATTCCACCCCTACTTCCACCCTTTTTCCTATAGGGCGACATGGCGGCCCAGTGACTAGCACTGTCACTAGCACGGTTTAACCTCCTATTGGGCCGGTTGGCGTTTCTGTGCAGAGTTTGCATGTTCTCCCGGTGTTCGCGTGGGTTTCCCCCAGGTTCCCCCGTTTCCTCCCACCATCCAAAAACATACACCCTAGCCAATCGACTAAACCAAATTATTACCTAAGACAACCTTAGTTTACACTTCTCACAAGGCGACAAGCAGGGGAGTTCTCGAGACCTTCCTGAGCTCGAACTCCCCTCTGGCCCTTCTAACGGGAGGGAGCCCCGGGCTTGAGGATATACGAGCTCAGGGCTCTCTCCCGGGACAGCATGCCAATTATGCTTTATTGATCATCAGCTAAGTGTGAACTCTTGAATTGCCGTAATCTGAATAAGACAATACTATTATTAAAGAGCCCCTGTTATGCATTATAAAAGGTCATACTTTGGTTTTGGGGGTCTCCAACAACAGGCTCATATTCATGCAAGGTCAAAAAACACTTTCATTGTCTTATAATATGCATTTATTTTAACCTAATTATCCCAATGACTCACATATGATTCATTCAGCCTTTCATTTGTTCCCAAACCCCTCCTTAAGCTGCGGTCACACTGGGCTTTTCTCCCCATAGACTTCCATTCATACGCACGCGAATGTGTCAGACCGGAAACGCAGGGTCATGCGTCAGGTTTCGCATTTCGCTGAGGTGCAAAGTTCAAGCTTGGTGAACTCTGACCTGCGAAATCGCATCACTTGACTGCGTGAGACCAATCCAGGATTAAAACATGACCTCTCTGAACAGAAATTTAAAACATGGAGCAATCGCTGGCTTTTTTAATGCCTAATCATCTTGTATAATCCCGCCCCTTTTCGCAGCGCTGTATGACAGAATTTCGCAAGCTCAAACTCTAGTGTGACTGCAGCTCTAGCGCGAGGCTAATCTGCAGTGATTGGTCCGGACCCAGTCTGTTCTGATTGCGAGACAGAGAGAAACACCCAACACGGCTATGAAGTAGCTGTTATGTATTTGCGTTATTTGTGCTCTGTTTGTGTTTTTTTCCCTTCTCTCTCTCTCTAGCTCTGTTCTCCCGTATCTGCTTTTTTCTCAGGCTTCGTTCATTGGTCGATTCACCTGTCAATCATTTCCTCCCCGGTTAAGTCACTCTGACGTCATAACCAATAAGCAAAGACCACCCGTCATGAAAGCGCGCACCAGACCCCTCACCAGCCCCTTCTTTTTCCTCTTGTCACTTTTGTGCTTGCGTTGCGTTAAGAAAGAAAAACCCTTTCTGACTGTGCATTTTTGTTGAACATTTCTGTGTGTGCATGTTATCACGTTATCTGTCATTCATATATCATTCCATTTCTGATTTACGTTGTTTACGAGGCTGGGACGAAGCGAACAGGTAAGCAGGTCACATCTTGCAACACCTAGGACTACCCTTGTACTTTTTGGATAGACAGAGTAGATAGTTAGGACTCGGAAGCCTCATCGCGTGTTTGTTATTTTTGTTTCATTTAGTTAGTTAGATGCTTCTGGGGAGTTAGATATTGTCTGGGTTTTGTCCTTTTCATTTCTTTAGTGCCGCCCACGTCCCTTCTGCCAGCTCTCTTGTTTTTCCCCCTTCTTTGTATTTGTGGGTGAATCAACCAATGAACGGAGCCTGAGAAAAATAAAAGCAGATACGGGAGAACAGAGCGAGAAAGAGAGAGAAGGAAAAAAAAACACAAACAGAGCACAAATAACACAAATACATAACAGTAGCACAGAGTATGTGAGAGCCCAAGGCAGGAATGCAATGAAGTAATGCAGTTAAACACCAGCATATTACTCTACTCTTAACCCTAACCCCAAGTAAAAACAATGACACACAATCAGTATTAATCCACACAGTGACAACAGCTGAACTATTTAGAAAATTGACAGCGTCGCGTGTGAGGAACAGCTGATGGTGGCCATAGCAAAGACAAACGGCAGAGGATCGCAAGTTCAGAAACGCATTTAAATGAGTAAAGGAAGAAGCATGCATCGTGTTTTCAGTGTGGTTTTATTATGATATGTGAACAGCCCCATAAAGACTTAACCTGAGAGATACCGTACGAGCACTGATCTATAATAGATGAGTGATTACAAGCCTCGCGGAGCGATTTCAAGTTACAGCATGCAATTAAATACATATTTTGCAAACTACAGAAAATGCAACAGTTTTAATTATACTTGCATGTTATGATCTGGAGGAAGAATTAAACTGGTCCATGTGAACTGTAAAAGTTACTGACAAAACCCCTGTCAAAGTCTGACAAAGTCCCATACGTAATTGTTTCTGCTGATCCTTCAATAGCAAACGGCCGACGAGTCCTGCATTTTAGGTTAATCAAAAATCAGAAAAATGACAGGAACAAACACAGCACATGGTTGGCTTTACTTTGGTGTTGTTGTGAAAATTAACCCTTTATATTCCCTGCAGCCGAATCTCCATCTGTCAGTGATCGTCATCTTCGTGTCACGATTAGTCCTGTGATCCCCCGCGCTCCGCTAGTGTCTTGAAGGGAAAGGTGCGTTCACGTTTTTTACCGGAACCGGCACTTCATATTTGGTGATGTACCGTATCGACGTCGACGCGTTCAGGCAAAAGATCCGAATCCAACTTGATTCATTTATTCGACTCTGAGTTGACAATTTCATTAAAGAATTAATAGTTTTAAACACGTGCACTTTCAGATTTAAACCTCAGCTGGATGTTTTCATTCACTTACACACTGCACAGAAGGCCATTTACAAAAACCCATAATAGGGGCTCTTTAAGCTGGTTTTTAAATGTTCCCCTTTCATGTTATAGTACATAGTTCGATTTAGGTCTGCACAATATTATTTT
>CAIGQZ010001206.1:2185361-2202792 GCA_903798205.1 Danio tinwini | reverse complement strand
CACACTGTATATGTAAGTACCTCTATGAATACAATTTCACCAGATGGCTTAAATAGCTCTAGTTGGAAAATTTGTATTTTATTTTAGATTGATTGGAGTCATTTTGTAGGGGTGTGAATCATTCATCAATTCATTCATTTTCACATTTTTTGATTTATCAGGTGTCGCCACAGACCAAGTTAAGCCATAGGTTTTTCACGATTCTGGAATTCGGTACCAATCGATACTGAAATTTTAAAAATGTCCATTTCCTGCCAACATTTGAGCACTGCTGAACGCGTTCTTAAACAGCACTGACTTACCATTGTGTTCACGTGCTCATCAGAAATGACTGTGATTAGCCATGAAGGTCATGAGTTCACCAAACTCACCGCTGATTACTGAGTGTAACCACAGATACTGGGACACTAGTGCATTTTAAAGCTGTAAATCCTCAGCGGATTGCACGTATGTATGTCAGCTTATAGGCAAACCAGCTGATTGATGTGACTTTAAACGCCTATTCCAGCAGTATTCAGGTGCAGAAATTGAATAATGAAATGCAAAATAAAGCTGTATAGTTTTCATTGTATTAATAATTCAGTAAATTTGTTCTTCATTAAAGTTACCAATGTTGTACATTTTTGTGCCTGATTGCTTTAAATTCTCTCCGAAATGCTTTTAAAACACATGCAAATGATAAAGATTGACTCTGTTATTGTTTTATTGCGTATCCTGCAATGTGACTATTGCAGACACACATATTGCGATATCACTGCTGAAATGATATAGTGTGCAGTCCCAGTTTGATTAATGTCATTACATCAGCATTCAATGCTAGTTTCCTCTGCTGTTTCATGCAACAACTGTTCACGTTGATCATGGCACTATAAGTAATTTTGGGTGTTTTTTTATTTTTATTTAATTAGATTTAAGTTCAACTGCAGTTAATAGGCAAACCGGTAACAGCGGAAAACCTGTTCACACGGAGGTAAGCAGTCAGCTGGTAGTGCGAAAACAGAAGCCGTCGGCTGCGTCATACAGCCCTGTTGCATTCATTTAAAATGATAAAAGTTTGATTGCGGTGTTTACATGTCTGTACTACACTTCAGTAATGCCACTAAAATAGGAATACTCAGTTTTAATTAGATTTTTGTTTAGTTCGATTATGACTTTATTTGTAATAAAATCAGAGTATTGGTGTCCATGTAAACATACTCAGTGTGTTTAATACGATTAAGACAATACTCTTTCAGAGTATTAAGAGTCTATCATGTAAACAGAGATTGTTGATGACTTTATTCCAACTAAAGTCATAATTGTATCATACAAAAGGAATTAAGACAGGCGGAGTATGCCGATTTTAGTGGCATTATTAAAGTGCAGTACAGACATGTAAACACTGCAATCAAACTATTAAGGTTGTGTATTATAAACACCTTAATCACCGAACACACTTTTATGCTGTCTGTAAAAACTGAGCTCATCTGGTTTGGTGATCCTAACCCTCTACATTTATTAGGTTTTGGTGAGCTATCAACTTATCAAAAACCTGCTGTTAGAAACCTTGGGTTTCAGTTCGATAGTGATCTGAAATTTAACAAACAAGTAAATTCAGTTGTTAAATCCAGTTTTTTCCATTTACGACTTGTAAGTGAAGCCATTTCTCTCTTTTAATGACCTTGAGAAGGTGATCCATGCTTTTATTTTGGGAAGACTTGACTATTGCAACTCTCTATATGTGGGTATTAGTCAAAATGCCCTGAATAGATTGCAATTAGTCCAAAATGCGGCTGCAAGACTTCTGACAGGTTCTTCCTCTCTGGGCTGGCTGCCTGTCAGGTCACGGATTGATTTTATTCTATTAATTTTTGTTTTTAAATCCTTCAATGATCTGGCACCACCTTACTTTGCAGACCTCCTACATGTATATAATCCTGGTAGGTCACTAAGGTCTTCTGATCAGTTTATTCTTTCTGTACCAAGGTCCCAATGCAAGCGAAGTGGGGATCAGGCTTTTGCTGTTATTGCCCCAAAACTCTAGAATGGTCTTCCACCCCACATCAGACACGCTCCAACTCTGTTTTTAAAAAGCTTCTGAAACTCCATCTTTGTTGTTTAGCATTTGAGCCTTTTTAATGATGAGGGGTTCGTCTTATGTTTTAATTGTTATGTATGTGATGTAGGTTTTATTTTAATTAGTATTGATTGTGTTCAGCACTTTTGGCAACGTTGTGTTGTAAAAAATGTGCCTTATAAATACTTACTAACTAAACTAAATTTCAATTCAGCATGCGTTCATTCATTCATTTTCTTTTTGGCTTAGTCCCTTTATTAATCTAGGGGCATCACAACAAAATGAACCACCAACTCCTCCACATGTTTTACGCAGCAAATGCCCTTTTAGCCGCAACCAATCACTGGGAAACATCCATACACACCCATTCACAGATATACACTATGGACAATTTACACTACCCAATTCACCTATACCACATGTTGTTGGACTTGTTGGGGAAACCGGAGCACCCAGAGGAAACCCACGCAAACACAGGGAGAACATGCAAACTCCACATAGAAACGCCAGCTGACCCAGCCAAGGCTCGAACCAGCGACCTTCTTGCTGTGAGACGAACGTGCTACCCACTGCGCCACAGTGGAACCCCTCAACGTGCGGTATCAAATTCAAATAAAACAACAATCTGCCACCAGTTTTACTTCATACTCGCATCCAATACCTCAGAGTTTGTCATGGGGCATGAATGAAATGTTGCTGAATGAAAGTGAAACTGCCAAACTACAGTAGTTGCCAAACTAGTTGAATGCCAAACTAGTTGAGTTGAAGTCAAAAGAGGAATAGCATGGTAAAAGGGGTGTAAAGGATCACAAATCTGCAGTTCAGATAACACTATGGTTTTTTTGTCATGGATTGGATCACACACACACACACACAAACACCCATACACACACACACACACACACACACACACACACACACACACACACACACACACACACACACACTATAATCTTCTGTTTTACTCCACAGAACTCCATATAAAAGCCTGTAACTTATTTGCACAGGCCTATCTAAAGGGTTAATGCTGCCAACTGGTGATCAACAGTAAAAATCTAACATTTCCCCAACAGGGAAAACCACAAACAATTAAGAATACATGATCATATGCTGTCATGGCTTTGCAATCCACAACTGTGATTTTAATGGACGTCAATAGGACAAAAACAGCCGCCAACATAACAAAAGTGTAGTACATTTGAACAGTGCACAAGGGTTAAAACACACAAAATATTAACTAAACCTCGCTGCTGTTTCCCTGCTTTCTAGAAAACCCAACTGGAAATGCAGTGTGTGTGAGACGACATTAGCATGAACACACACTTGATTAATTCTCTGGATTTTGAACATTCTTCAAAATATCTGGAGTCTATTTATTTCAAAATATATGACACTGTTCTGCTGTTTTTTATTTTAAAAATCTTTTATATTGTGCCGTATACCTGGTGAAACCAAGTCCGAATGAGCTGTCTGTATTACTTTGGCTAAACCGGCACCTTGGGTTGTGTTTAAATTGTTACCGCTTTTCCATTTGGAGCTTTTCCAATCTTAATTCTGCAAAGATGGCTATTTTGGCAACAGACATCTTAACATCTGCAACCCTAACAGACACTTTCCCTAACAAAACCTGTGGTTGACCCATTAATCTCAGCATTTACTGGGAACTCTATCCACGGTGCCAGATGGACGCCTGCATGTGAGATTTCTGAAGCCAAGCCTTACAGCGGTAGTTTCACTTTTTCACCAGGTTCATCCTCAACTCTGTGGCGCTGATGAGTCTTTCACCAGCTTTTTCAGCACAAGCACGCTGCTATCTTTACAAACAGCAGATGTTTCTCTGCCCAGAACATCATCATCTACACTGTGAAAAATGTGTGTTAATTAACAGTTGCCTTGTTTTCGATTCATTTACGGTTGTGAATTGCATTATGGGATGTTGAGCTCTGCTCTGTTAACTTTTGATGTTGAAAATTCAACTTTACAGTTTAACTAAGGGACTTTTATTATTGACATTTCAGTAGTTTCAACAATATAATGTATAATAATAAATAATATATAGGGAAATAAGTCTGTGAAATACCAGAGAATGTACTGACAGCTTATTGCAAGGCTTTTGTAGTGTAATATACAACACCAACCCATACAATATAGCACTGCAAACTATTACAAATGTTTAGAAAAGTCACTTTTCAAGGTTAAAAGTTGCTGAAAGAAAGATTAAAGTCCCATAATGCAATTCAAAAGCTATTCAAAAATGTATTTAAAGCACTACGAATGAGTGAAAACCTCAGCAGATATTCTGACTTTGATTGACTGTTGTCATTTTACTCTCTCATCTCAACTCCACCCAATGGTGTGTATTTTCAGCTCTGGTTCAACTTTGAGCCGCTCCAGCCAATAGAAGAACAGCAACTGCTGTGAGGCAGGGCTAAAGATAGTAAGGCCCCATCTGATTGGTCAGATTTAGATAAAAAAACCAATGCAGAAGATAAATGTAATTTATCAGACATGTCTGCGATACATACACTCACCGGCCACATTATTAAGCACAGCTGTCCAACTGCTCGTTAACGCAAATTTCAAATCAGCCAATCACATGGCAGCAGCTCAATGCATTTAGGCATGTAGACATGGTCAAGACGATCTGTTGCAGTTCAAATCGAGCAAAAAAGAAAGGTGAATTAAGTGACTTTGGCACGTGGCATGGTTGTTGGTGCCAGACGGGCTGGTCTGAGTATTTCAGAAACTGTTGATCTACTAAGATTTTCACGCACAACCATCTCTAGGGTTTACAGAGAATGTTTCTAAAAGAAGAGCAAATATCCATTGAGTGGCAGTTCTGTGGGCGCAAATGCCTTGTTGATGCCAGAGATCAGAGGAGAATGGCCAGAATGGTTCCAGCTTATAGAAAGGCAACAGTACCTCAAATAAGCACTCGTTACAACCGAGTTCTGCAGAAGAGCATCTCTAAACACCAACACGTCCAACCTTGAGGCGGATGGGCTACAGCAGCTGAAGACCACACCGGGTGCCACTCCTGTCAGCTAAGAACAGGAAACTGAGGCTACAATTCACACAGGCTCACCAAAACTGGACAATAGAAGATTGGAGAAACGTTGCCTGGTCTGATGAGTCTCCATTTCTGCTGCCACATTCAGATGGTCGGGTCAGAATTTGGCTTCAACAGCATAAGAGCATGGATCCATCCTGCCTTGTATCAACGGTTCAGGCTGATGGTGGTGGTGTAATGTTGTGGGGGATATTTTCTTGGCACACTTTGCTGACCATGTCCGCCCCTTTATGACCACAGTGTCTCCATCTTCTGATGGCTACTTCCAGCAGGATAACGCACCATGTCATAAAGCGTGAATCATCTCAGACTCATTTCTTAAACATGACAATGAGTTCACTGTACTCAAATGGCCTCCACAGTCACCAGACCTCAATCCAATAGAGCACTTTTGGGATGTGGTGGAACGGGAGATTCGTTCATGAATGTGCAGCCGACCAACCTGCAGCAACTGCGTGATGCTGTCATGTCAATATGGAGCAAAATCTCTAAGGAATATTTCCTGTATCTTGTTGAATCTCTGACACTAAGGATTAAGGCAGTTCTGAAGGCAAAAGGGGGTCCAACCCGGTATTAATAAGGTGTACCTAAAAAAGTGGCCAGTGAGTGTATATCGAAAATACTATTATCGTATAACAAAACTTTTGCGATATATTGCACATCCCTATTATAAATGCACTGACATTTGTGTACATTACTATTTAGGCAAGCGATTTAATTACTTATTGAGTAAATAAGTTACTTTTCAGACAAAGTATTTAGAAAAGTGATTTAAACACAATTCTAATGATGTAATTAGTTACTTTTTTAAAGTAACTTATTCAAAACTGGCTTTTATTTGTAAAGAACTTGAGACTTTTTATCAGTTACAACCATCAACCTGCAACTACTGCACACATTTATAGACTGATGGGTGGATCACGGATGGTTAGAGCAGACTAAACATCCATGACCATTTCAAACCACAGATACAGCTTTGGCTGGTTGCAAATATTAATGGGTGAAAACCAGCAGCCATTCCTCTACAGCAATGTAAGTGTGAGGCAGTCGAATAAGATTTCTTCTGACACAGGCATTTACCGACCACAAATGTGCAGTAAATGATAGGGTTTGTCCAGCATGATTCAGCTTTTCATTTATTTGAGAAGCAGCGGAGTCACTGTCACAAATTAAGCCAAAATCACAAAGGAGCTCTCTTAAATATCTCAAATATTTATCCTAGACAATAACTGAATTAAACTGGGACCTCTTGCTTGTCAGATTCTTCCCCCAGAGGGAAAAAAAACACCTAGCAAAAGATCTAAACTCTATTCAGATTGCCAAGTCTTTTTTCCCCTTCTCAAACATTTTTCTTAGACTTTTTCCAAGAGCGTTTATTCTTTTAGATATATGCTCAAGAAATATGCAATGTAGAAGATTTCACAAGGACGTGTTAAAAGGACAGTTCACCCAAAAATGAAAGGTCAGAATATACTCTCCTGAACACAAAAGAAGATATTTTGAAGAATATTGAAAACAAGAACCCACTGGCATCCATTCATTCATTTTCCTTTGGTTTAGTCTCTATTTCAGAGGTCACCCCAGTGGAATGAACCACCAACTATTCCAGCATATGTTTTACGATGCGGATGCCCTTCCAGCACTGGAAAACACCCATAAACACTCAAGCACACACACTCATACACTACAGCCAATTTAGTTTATTAAGTTCACCTATAGCGCATGTGTTTGGACTTTTAGGGAAAGCAGAGCACCAGAAGGAAACCCATATCAACACGGGGAGAACATGCAAACTCCACACAGAAATGCCAACTGGCCCAGCCGGGACTTGAACCAGTGACATTCTTGCTATGAGGCATCAGTGGTAACCACTGAGCCACTGTACCTCCCCATAGTATATTGTTTATGGATATAAAAGTCTGCTTTCTTCAAAATATCTTGTTTCAGAAAAAAAATCCTTAAAAGTTTAAGAAAACACTTGAGTGTGAGGAAATAGTGAGGAAATTCTTATCTGTTTTTGGTGAACTGTCCCTTTAAGAAAGTGTCATGCAGTTTAATGAGCAACTTCTCACTAACCTGTTTGCTTGACAGCATGTTAAGTTAATCAATATCACAATATCAGCCACACTTAATAAGGTTTCATTGGTTAATGTATTAACTAACATAAACTAATAATGAACAATACCTGTACAGCATTTAAAATTCATAATTAAAAATGTATTAATGCATTGCTAAAATTCAATTTCATTCTTGTTAACATGAATTAATGCACTGTAAGTTATCATGAACAACTTTATTTCCATTAGCTAACATTAAAGGTGCTGTATGTAAGTTTTTGAGTATTCTAAAGCATAAAAACACCATAATATGTGTGTAGATATGTAAGAAACATGCAAAGTGAATATTCTTATTTATGTGAAAAACAATGCTGAAGTCAGATATTCTGCTTTGAAATTGTGTTTTCCGTGCCGGAACGCTGTCTTTGTTTTGGTAACTTTAACCCGCTCAATGCCAGTTTAGAATTATAATTCAGCACCCCAGGGTTGCCTTGTTGGAAAACAGCGTATTTCATTCATTCATTCATTTATTCAGAAAGGCTCTGAAAGCATGCGTCCATGACCGAAATGCAACCTCTGGTGGACAGTAGCAGACACCGACGCAGTTATGAGACGCAGAACAGTTCCACATGAGATTATTAATTAGCAAATGATATAAATACTACAAGCGTAAACATTAGGTGAGCAGGTTACAACATGTTTCATGATGTGATATAAGCAGTGATGAGCAATTTTGCTGTTTGCATCAGACGAAACATGACAGAAATGTAAATACAGCCATTCAGAAGCACAGAATAGTGCACTCACTGCACTCCAACAAAATGGTAAGGCGTATAATCTAAATAATACATATTAACCCTCTTTAATATTATTTAATGTACATGCTGAATCACTCATATGTGTTTAGTTCTAAAGTTCAATTTCAGACGGTTTATTTTATTTTCAGGATCTGAGCTGAACTATCTGCTGCTGCTTTCAGTATATGGCAATAAATGTCCTGTAAATTGGCATTCAAACAAACATTATTAGCATTTAACACTGAATAAAGCACATGAGGTTTACCTAAGGTGGTCATTGTTAGTTTTCTGTTGTTCAGCTGTGAGAAATAGAAGCCGTTTCTAATATATCAATTCGAGGTGTTGGTTAGAACAAAAACTCCTTTTAATATGGAAAATATTCCCTCTATGGCGTGCCCTTGCTTTTATTTAGAACACAGTTTAAATCACTCACTCCTGTTCTCAATCTGGCAACCTGCGCTTGCATTTGTTTCGATCCAGAAGTGCAATACTTAGTTCAACCACTGGGTGTCAAACTCACATACTGCACCTTTAATAACGACAAATAAACACTGTAATACATGTATTGTCCATTGTGTCTTCATGTTAGTACATTAAAGTGTGGTACAGTTGGCTTTATATTCGCACATTCACGTGATCAAAAGGAAAATCATGTTATCAGGTAATAAAATAGTGCTAATGTTGTTTTCAAGTCATTCTTACATGGGATTTCATACCCAATATTACAAGTACCATGGTAAACAATATAGGGATACAAGATTGAGGTAATGTTGGTTGTATATTCGCACATTCGTGTAATGACAACTTGTGACATGCTCACTATATTGTTTACCATGGTAGGGGAGAGCGGGGATGAAAGTAACAAAGCAATTTCTCAAAGCCCTGAAAACATTTGCTCTCCAGGCTATAACAGCACATTCAGCATGCGACCCTTGATGGAAATGCCAAATATCAGCTGATTTCGGGACTGTGTCCCACAGTTAGCTTAAGTGCAAAAAGTAAATTATTGTAGCTCTTCTTTTTTTCCATATTACAAGTTGTGTTTCTCTTTTTATGCATCACAGTAATTATTAATCTACAGGTTATTAAGTGTAATAACACATCCTAAAGTTTGCAATCTTTGAGATTTTCAGTTTAAAAGTAAAACAGGTTTAAATGGTGAGAGTTCCTGTGGGGACGACAGTAACACTGTTATTTATGTCCCACTGCTAATAGACAAACCTTATTTTTCACTTCCACTTTAGAGTTTGGATTCAGATGTTTTATCAAATTAATGCATACTGCGAACAATAATAAATAATATAAAAACATTGTAGAACATTTTAACATATTGCATTATTGGGTTGCTTTTGAAACATTTTATGGAGCTGAAATTTTAAATGAAAATGCCGCTTAATATTTTGTATATATTTTAAAATATGTTTGCAGTGAACATTAACACGGCTATAGTCAGATATATTTAAAATAAAGAAGATTAAGCCAGTAAATCTAGCAAATATTGTTGTGTTACTTTCGTGTGTTACTTTCTTGTGTTTACGTGCGTCAAAATTAGAGATGGGACGATAACTGTTTTCATGGTATACCGCAGTTTAGAAAAGTCAAGGTTTTAAAACCGCCAAAATGTTCTGCTATACCGTTTCTAAGGTATGTGTAAGATTTTTTATTTACATTTTTTTATTTACAACAGTATCTCCAGCAGAAAAGATATCCAATAATGACGTTTTAAAATTGTAAAGAAATCTGTGTTTTTGAAACTAATGAAGGCAGTGAATTAACTTTATGCGCAAAACTGGATTATTGCATAAAAGACATGCGAATAAAGCAGTGTTTCCATCCACCGAGTAAAAGCGAACAAAATCGTCACTTCCTGATTATCTGGCACCAAATATCAACAGTAAAAACAGAGTTTGCTGCGATAAGAGAAGCTGCGTCAATCTTTTCTTCATCTAATAAACGACTTGCGCCTCAGAAGGCAATCCTGACACGAACTGAACACTCGGTGGCATTTGAAGCCGTCAGACATGGAGCACAGATGCTCTTGATTCTGGAGGTCATTAATAAAATAATAACACTAATACTGAAACGGTTAAGGCGTTTTAGAAAGACCAAACAACATTTCAGATGTTTTACAGTGTGCTCAGCCTGCTGGTTTATCCATTAACACACATTTTTATCATCACATGATCTCTTATAACAGTCACATGACCTTTTTTTAATGCGCCTACCTGTATTTATTTGATAAAAGTGTTTTCATCGTAAATTATGTGCATCTTTTCTTATCGAATAAAACGTTTATCCTTCTCAGTTATGCGCATATGTTTATTATGCGCATTTTCAAAATTTATGCACATCTCAGCGTTTCCATCAATCTTTTTTTATGCGCATATCTAAAATGTGCATAAAAATAGGTGGATGGAAACATAGCTAATGATTCGTTTGAATTATTATTTAGCCTGACATGTTAACTCCTCCAAAATAAGCATGGGCCGGTGTAAGATTCTGACAGTATAACCTTGGATAAAAATATCACGCTTTCACTGTAACACAGTATTGTGATAACTGCTCTAAAATATATTCTTTTTAAATGTCTGTGTAAAAAACTACAAGTTTTTTTCCCCCTTTGAACACAATATATTTTATTCTGAGAAACATTTATAATATTTTGGAGCAGTAAACGTGCCAGGCCAAATAATGAAAATGAATCATTGACGTCTGCTGCCTTTATTAGTTTCAAAAACACAGATTTATTTACAATTTAAAACGGCATCTTTGTATATCTTTTCTGCTGGAGATGCTGTTGTTAAAAAAAATGTAAATAAAAAAACGTACACATACCTTAGGAACGGTATTAGAAAAAAATTTGGCGGTATGAAAACCTTGACTTTTTCAAACCGCGGTATACCTTGAAAACGGTTATTGTCCCATGACTACTCCAAAATATTTTAAATGTTTCTCAAAATAAAATATATTGTGTTCAAAGGGGGGAAAAGTTATCATTTTTTTTACTCAGACATTTAAAGCATATTTTAGAGCAGTAATCACAATACAATGAAACTGTGATATCCAAGGTTATCATACCCCCAGAATCTGATATCGGCCCATGCCTAGTCAAAAGTGAAAGTTAAAAACTGAAGTGTGGTGGGGAAGGTGTGATCGAACACCCAAAAAGGGGGGAGAGCAAGCGGAGACACCGGCGGCTGGTCAGTGGTCCAATCACTAGAAAATACAGGTGTTACTGATTATTTATGATTGGACCACTGACCAGCCGCCGGTGTCTCCGCTTGCTCTCCCCCCTTTTTGGGTGTTCGATCACGCCTTCCCCACCACATGAAGTTATACATTAATACAAAAAAACACCTGATTTTGATAGAGTTAGTGACCACAGCAAAAATATACTTCTGCTAAAAACACTATCATAATAAGGTTTTTATGAAAATGTTATTTTCATCCCCGCTCACTTACTTTGAATATTCAGTCTGAAATCACTTGCAAATAAACAACATTAGCACTATTTATTGACTGTGAACAATGTTGTACTTTCATAGTTATTAGCTGCTAATAGGAGTTCACTATTAAGAATTTGTTTACTTTTTTGATATTATATTATCAAGGAGAAAGACTTGTGGAAATATAACACCAACTTTACCTCAATTGTCACAAGTTGGTACTGAACGAATGTCCTAATACAGTGGTTCTCAAATTATGGTACACGTACCACTAGTGGTACGCAGACTTCCTTCCAGTGGTAATTGCTAAATAATTAAAGTAAAAAAATGAACACACTTTTAACCCTATGACGCATACAATAACACCAGTGTAATCAGTCAATTAATTTTAATAGGCTAAACCTTTTATTTTATTTTTAATTGTCTAAGGTATTCTATCATTTGAAGCTAATCTCCTCCCCATATTTGTAATGGCTGTTGGGGGCATATCCCGTATTTTTATATCCCAATGTTGACAGGTATGATTTAATCACTTGCTTTTCTAACACACAAAGCCTACTCTAATGTGCATTAAACAGATCTGATATCTAATTTAAATATGCAAATCCAAATCATATATTTAAAATACAAGTTAATGTATAGATTTCAAAGATATACAAATACATGCCACATATATTCTAAAATTTCTTAAAAAGAGTTTATATAGGAATATAATGACATATGGCCTATATTTATGAATAGAGGTAAAGTTGGGTTTATATTCGCACATTCTGACTTTCCCCTTAATAATATAATTTCAGAAAAGTATTATTTGCAAACTCTAAATAGCGAAATCATATTAGCAGCCAATGACTATCAAAGTACAACATTATTCACAGTCAAATAAACAGTGTTCATGTTGTTTTCAAGTCACACTTGCAGGTTATTTCAGACCGAACACTCAAAGTGCCGTGGTAAACAATATAGGGAGCGTGTCACAAGTTGTCACTGAACGAATGTGTGAATATAAAACCAACTTTAACTCTATTATTTATGAGGTCCAAGGACTATTTCCAGGTTTTGATGATTAGATATGTTTATAGTTACATATAAACATATCTATTCATTAGATATGTTAAGTACAGCAGTTTTCTATTTACTTTTTAAAAACAGTGCCATTTTTAATAAACTTTTTAAAGCACATTTTAATTTAAACATTATTTATATTTTACCTGTAAGCACAGTGCAGTGTAAATGTTCAAACTATTTATGATGTTTACAGTGGCTGACAATAATACATATTCATAATAATAATAAACAATCTGCCACGTTTTTGAACTGTGCAGTGCTGTAGCTGCTTAATTAGGCCTGCTACACTATAGTACTATAATTCAATATAGTATTTATAATAGTACTGTATTTCAATACTGCTCATTATGGTGGTACTTGGAGAGACTATTTTTTTCTGAGGTGGTACTTGGTGAAAAAAGTTTGAGAACCACTGTCCTAATATAAAACCAACTTTACTACACAAATGGGTGGCAAACTCGAAAAAAAGTTTGACAGAAATAAAGGCTCAGTCTGTATGAAAGCGAACAGACTCGACTACAAAAACAATAAAAAGAGAGTTCATATGGTTCATCTGTGAGAGAAGCAAACCCCAAATTTCATGCTTCACCGTTACAATGAAACCGCACGCCGGCTAAAAAAAGAGAGCCGTCGCCTAACGTTAGTACTAAATCTGTGACAGAGTTCATCATTAAAGAGAGAAATATATAAGGAAAAAAGACATACTCTGGATATGGTGAGCGGTGTGCTGAAGTCTCGTCCACCCACCAGCCGAAAACCCCAGGGTGAGGGACCGCTGAGAGTCACAGTGTGAGACATGTTGGATCTGAACAGTATCCAGAGCAGAAAAGCTGCGCTTTCTTCATCCAGTCTGAAGTAAAACTAGCGGTGATTCTGCTGCTGCCGCTGCCGGGGGAGGAGGAGCCGTGAGCGGCTTCAGGAGGAGGGACACGTCGCTATGACAACCGCACACAACCTCAGCACGCACACACACACAATGACATAAACATGATAATACGACGATAACGTCCTCGCTTTATTATTCAGATATGGTGTTACTGTAGTGGGTGATGGGAGAAGTTATTTTGTTTTTAATTATTACAATCTTAAACCTATTTTAATCTAAAAAAACGCAAATGTGGCATATACATTCAAATTACTTTCTTTAATAAGTAATGCATTTACCTTTGTTACAGTAAAATACTTTACCATAGTATGGTTCAAAAACACTATAGTACCCATACCCATATTGAAATATCATCTATATGCAAATTGCAAGTTTTCTGAAACTAAGAACTAAACAGCTTAAAAACAAGACGTTTAAAGAAACACTCCACTTATTTTTACAAATAGGCTCATTTTACATCTCCTCTAGAGTTAAAGAGTTGAGTTTTATCATTTTTGATCCCTCCAGATGGTCTCTGGATCTGGCTGGAGCACTTTTAGCTTAGCTTAGCATAAGTCATTGAATCGGATTAGACCATTAGCATCTCACTCTCTGCTTTCTTTAATAAGCAACTAAGAAATGCATTTTGTTACTTTAGTTATAATACACTTTACTATAGTATGGTTCAAAACACTAAAGTACCCATACAGAAATATGATCCATGGAAGTATATGAAAATTGCACATTTTGCCATCATTAATAATAAAGAAATGAGCTGAAACTAAGAACTGAGTTTTAAAACAAGAAGTTTAAACAAACACTCCACTTGTTTTTACAAATAGGCTCATTTTACATCTCTTCTACAGTTAAACAGTTGAGTTTTACCATTTTTTAATCCCTCCAGATGGTCTCTGGATCTGGCTGGAGCACTTTTAGCTTATCTTAGCATAAGTCATTGAATCAGATTAGACCATTAGCATCTTACTCACAAATGACCAAAGATTTTCAATAACATTCTTATTTGAAGCATGACTCCTTTGTATGATTTGAAAAATTAATGCTTTTATGAAATTGAAATCTCTATTTTCTAGAGTGGCGACGCGGTGGCACAGTGGGTAGCGCTTTTGCCTTACAGCAAGAAGGTCACAGGTTCAAGCCTCAGCTGGGTCAGTTGGCATTTCTGTGAGTTTGCATGTTCTTCCTTAGCTGGCGTGGGTTTCCTCCAGGTGCTCCGGTTTCCCCAACAAGTCAAAAGACATGCGGTACAGGTAAATTGGGTAGGCTAAATTGTCCGTAGTGTGTGAATAAGAATGCATGGGTGTTTCTCAGTGATGGGTTACAGCTGGAAGGGCATCCGCAGCGTAAAACATATGCTGGATAAGTTGGCAGTTCATTCCGCTGTGGCAACCCCAGATTAATAAAGGAACTAAGCTGAAAAGAAAATGAATGAATGAATTTTCTAGATTGATGGGGCTTGGAACTATAATATCATTCTGGCGTAATAATCAAGGAACTTGTGCAACAGGTGCACTGATATTATGCATTATTTAGTTACTGTACTGTAATATATTTGCACTACTGCAGCCATGGTATGGCAGCCAAGTTCCTTGATTGTTGATCTGCCAGAATTTGAATATGTTACACTTTATTTCAAGGTGATGTAGTAACAGTGTAAGTATTTATTTGTCTACTTAGTAATATTTATCAATTACTGTACATGTACTTATTATATGGTTGGGGTTAGAACGTGGTCTAGGTGTAGGGTTAGTATAGACATAATACATTGTAATTACTACAGTATGTGCATGTAAGATGTGTAACTACCTTAAGGTGTTACCTGAGAGCCATATTTCCAACCCAGGCTCATTCTAAAAACGTACCCCTATATACATTTCTGGAGAGCGCCAAATATGTCCCAGGAGCTACGTTTTTTGCCGTTTTTGTTTTCGCATATCCACCAGAGGCCGCTGTTTACGCTTTTTCAGATCTCAAATGTTTCTTCTGAGTGCCATTCATGCCTGCTGTTCTCTCGTAAATCCACCAGAGGCTGCTGTCGACTGACTGACTAACTGAATGACTATCCTCCCACCCTCCTCCTTCCCTAAACCCAACCAATAGTGTTTTCAAAAGCACCGATTGACCAGCGCTCACCCACTTCCCTAAACCCAACCGACAGTTTTAAAAAGCAATTCAGAAAAAGAAAAGCCCTCATCTGATTTTTACCACATTTTCACCCTGTTATTTACAGTACTTATTTAATTTTTTGCTTCCTGTTTTTGTCTTATGCCCGGTTTAAACTGCATGATTTTAGCTCTGATTTTGACTCGCCGACAAGTTTTGAGAAAATGCAGACAAATGCCTGAAATCACAGGCAAATCGATGCTCGTGCACGCGAGTGACAATCACACAGTGTGAACTATCAAAGACGTGATCTGAAAGAATCGCCGATGCCTGTGAGATATTTGGCGTGCTGAATATCTGGAGCTGTCGGCGATTCAAATCATGCCGTGTGAAATAAGTTCTGATTGAAAACAACATCAGCGATCACATACAGCCAATGAGAGAGCAGCATCCACTAGTGTGGTTACCTGCAGGTCAGCAGGAGGCTGGGGGAGAAGCTAAAAGCGCTCATTTTTAGTTTATTTGGTCCCAAGAAATGGAGGAAACACTCGCAGAAATTTGGCAGGTGCACCCATGTTTGTTTGGTATGTCATCTGAGCAAAACCACAAGAAAAAAAAGTTGAGGAGAAATTGCTAATTCCCTTTAAACCCAGGTGAGCTATATGTACATTTCTACCCCATTAAAGGCTTCTTGCTCGTCATGTAGGTAATATCAATATATATAATATGTGTTTTTTGTTGTGAGATGTAGTTTGGACAAAGTTGTCGGCGATTCTTCCTATTTTAAAGTCATGCAGTGTGAAACCCTCTGTCGTTGATCCATCTTGCAGTGTAGACAAAGCAGCGACAAAACTCTAGTCCAGATAGTCATGCAGTGTGAAAACATCTGAACTCGGCATTACCTGCTTTCTGGAACCGTTCTTCGATTGACTCGAATCCTGACGTCGTGGTCAACTCCTCTCTGCGTAAGCTAAAAGTGCTTCCGCCAAAGATGGAGATTGGCTGAACGGTTAAAAAATGATTTTAAGCTTTACTTGTAAAGTAGTAAAACTGTTTAACGCTACACTCAAAAAATATATTTTATACTATATATTGTTTAAACAAGCTAAACTTTAGAACGTGCCACAATAATAACCTGCTAATTAATGAACTGTAAATTACCAAGTCGAAAAATTGTAAATGTTTTTACATTGTATTATAAGTTATTTTACTGTAAAATACTGTCACTTTATTTTATTTTATTTTTCAAATATTTATATAAATTGCCATATACAGTTGAAGTCAGAATTATTAGCCCCCCTGTTTATTTTTTTCCCCAATTTCTGTTTAACAGAGGGAAGATTTTTTTCAGCACATTTCTAATCATAATAGTTTTAATAACTCATTTCTAATAACTGATTTATTTTTTCTTTGACATGATGACAGTAAATAATATTTGACTAGATATTTTTCAAGACACTTCTATACAGCTTAAAGTGACATTTAAAGGCTTAAGTAGGTTAATTAGGTTAACTAGGCAGGTTAGGGTAATTAGGCAAGTTATTGTATGATGATGGTTTGTTCTGTAGATAATTGGAAAAAAATGTGCTTAAAGGGGCTAATAATATTGACCTTAAAATGGTTATTAAAAAATTTAAAACTGCTTTTATTCTAGCCAAAATAAAATGAATAAGACTTTCTCAGAAAGAAAAAATATTATCAGACACACTGTGAAAATGTCCTTGCTCTGTTAAGCATCATTTGGGAAATATTTAAAAAAGAAAAAAAATCAAAGCGGGGCTAATAATTCTCACTTTAGTTATGTACAGTAAAAAAACAGATAAAGGACACTCTGGTTTCTGTTATCAGTAATATACCGTACACAAATTATGAGGACCTGCCAACACTAGATTATCTGCTTGTTCAAACTACTCATGTAAAATAAGCTGAAACAACACAATTCTTGATATTT
>CAIGQZ010001206.1:2159991-2175361 GCA_903798205.1 Danio tinwini | reverse complement strand
TAAAACCAAAAGTGTCTTGCAGTGCTGTTTTTGTAATAAATGGAAAGCAAATGACGATTTGTCTCCCCTTTTTGGCTTAAAAAATGTGATTCGAACCATGAGATTTGTGGTCCGTTACACCACTAATATATATATATATATATATATATGTATCGTCACCTTAAAATTCTAGGTTCTCTCTGACATTTTTGTCAAAATTGAGCTATTCATTTTCTTATGTGATGTTTTTTTTTTATAAAGTTGTTTACATTTTAAGAGTTTTTATTTAAAAAAACAAAACTACAAAGTCTACAAAGTCGAACTCTAGCTTGGCTCTATAAGGTTCTTTCTGTGAGCCAGTCAGCATTTCGAATGCACTCACGATGACTAATCAGGATCAGCTTTCTTTCTCATTCCATTAGACTGCTCTGTTGTTAAAATGTTTTAATTTATTAAATGTGAAATATTTTGTGTGTATATATATATAAATATAAAGTCAGTGAAAGCTTTTAGTTTTGTCAAATAACTCATTTACTCATTGTCTATTCTCTTTAAAGTCTTTAAATGTGATATTAAGCCATGAAGGGCAAATCATTTATTTAATGGGGTCTGAATTACAACAATAAATATGAACATATTAATTACATAAAATTAACATCTGCACTGGATAAATAGTTTAGCACAGCCTTGTATGCTTAATTTGAACAAGAAAAAAATATTCATCCTAAAACATTAAATAATTTTTATAGAAAGCAAAAAAGTTACTTTCTAAAAAATCGTCATTTTGTTACAACACCAATTTGACTGATTGTATTTCTGGGAAAATTAATGCTTCAATTAATGATCTGCCAGATCAAACCTTATAATTCCAAGCAGACAATGACTTTTTAGAATTAGAAGCTTCTATCTGCCAAATATCTAGTAAAATATTATGTATCCTACTGTAATTTACAGATATTTTATACAGTGTCAAATACATTGGTCAAGTCTGACAAGGAAAATTAAGACTGCTAGTGGGTCTGAGTAATTGTAAAAAACTAAACAAAAAAAACTAAACAAAAAAAACAACAACAAAAACTCAAAACATTGCAACATAGCCATTACATATAATGATTATACTGTACTTAAAGCATAAGATAGCTTTGCCCCTCATGGACAGACACAGTGTTGTCTTAGTGTAGACTGACATCTAATGGCCATGTGCAGAACTGAAGTGAAGTAAATACCCACTCACTCACTTTTCTTCGGCTTTATACAAGTGGTTGCTGCCAGAAGGCATACAGCTATGGCCAGAAGTTAAATAGAATTGTTTATATTATTTATTAAAATACCCATTACATTGTATTTCAATAGCGTCTACCCCTACACTCTCTGAAATAAAGGTACAGGAGCTGTCACTGGGGCAGTACCTTTTCAAAAGATACATATTTGTACCCAAAGAGTCCACAGTGGTATCTCAGAGGTGCATATTAGTGCCTAAAAAGTACCTTTGAGGTACCATTACGTGGGTAAACGTGACGATTTCTGTAAGAGTTGCTCCATAGCGCTAACCTTTCCCTTCCCTTGATATCTGGTGAGATATCTGTGAGAGACTTCTATTCGGCGCTGTTTCTCGGATGCACTTTTGCCGCTGTTTAGCGTGTTGAATTCCTGGTGTGAGCACCCTTGCTCTACACTATATCTGGTGAGATCTATACCAGTTGTGACTCTTTAATAAATCATCTTGCATTCACTTGCATTTGGGTCTCCTGTGTATATCTTTGTGACATGGGGTCGACGATAAGACTTTTGTCAGGTAGTGTATATATATATATAACTGGAACTTGCTCTAATAATAAGCAAGTTGAGTTCAAATAAACAACATAAGCAACACCTGAATTATTTTCTTGTTAGAGCCCACACAAATATACCTTTCTAAAAGATTCACCCAAAAAAATTTATTCTGTCATCATTTACTTATTCTAAACCTTTTTTAGTTTTTTTTTTTGTTGAACACTAAAGTAGATATTTTAAAATATATATTTATATATGTTCCCCATTTATTTATGCTTTTGAATTGCATTATGGGATCTTGATCTTTCTTCCAAAAACGTTTAACCTTGAAAAGTTGGTAAAAGTGGCTTTTATGAACATGTTCAATAGTTTAAACTTTAAAGTGTTATATTGTCTCGGTTGGTGTAGTATATTACAGTACGCTACAAAAACCTGGTAATAAGCCAGGACGTTTTCTGTTTTTTTACAGGCTTATTTCTCTAGATACAACGGGTGGTGAAAACTGCCCAACGCATCACAGGGACCACACTGCCAGCCATAGAGGACATCCAGAGGAAACACTGTCTGCGCCGAGCACGCAGTATTCCTAAAGATTCCTCTCACCCTGCTCACAGACTGTTTTCTCTCCTGCCTTCTGGCAGGCGCTTCAGGCTCCCCCGGACAATAACCAGCAGAACCAGCTTCTTCCCCAGAGCTGTCTCCCTTTAGAACTCTGCCCCCCATTGACTTTTTGCCCCCCTAATACACACCCCACTCTCCTCATAACTACTACTTAACACTACTTAACTACTTAACATTTGCACACTTAAAATTTGCACATAATCATTGCACTGATTCATTTATTTGAACTGTACATACCCACTGCACATGTACATTTGTAAATTATGCACACACCCACTGTACATATACATTTGTAATTATGTTTATCTATCTGCAGACTTCTGATTATTAATAGCAACCTGTACATTTATCCATCTATTGTAAATCTCTGTTCATAGCTAACACAACCTGTATATAATGTTCATAGTACATCCATTTGTAAATATCACCATAGTTTTTCTATAACTGCACTTTATAACTTATACCTGTATCCTGCACTTGCTGCTATTGCACTCCTGGTTAGACCTAAACTGCATTTCGTTTCCTTGTACTTGTACATGTGTGATGACAATAAAGTTGAATCTAATCTAAATCTAAAAACAATGTCTTATACATTATATTATTTCAAACTACTAAAATGTTTTCAATAAAAGTCCCTTTGTTGAACTGTAGAGTTGAATTTTTTTAACATCAAAAGTCGACAGAGCAGAGATCAACATCCCATAATGCAGTTCACAACCACAATAAACAAAAACACAAATAATAAATATAAAAACTGTTAATAACAGATATTTTACAGTGTAGACTATACTGTATCTTAGCGATGTAGAAAAGTTTCCTTAACTTTACAAATTCACAAATTTAAGAGAAAAACTAAACAAAAAAATAATACTTTTTTTGTAAAAACATGTGAATTATTTTCCAGAGATATGGCAAACAAAGTAAAATAAATAAATAAAGAAAAACTATACAGCCATTTTTTTTCAGGTTTTTTTCTTTTTAGTCTGTTCAATCCAGCCCCACGGGTGATTTACCTGACAGTATTAAGACCCAATCCCAATTCTATTTTTGTACCTCTTCCCCTTTCCCTTAGCCCTTAAAAACAAGTGTGAAGGGGAAGGGCTTTAAAATTGACCTCTAAGAATTGGGACAGCACTTCAACACCTGCACACGTCATCATATGTCATCATGATCTCTTGCTTCATATGAGATCAGACGATGGCGACTGCTGTAGTTATTCCAGTTGTGTTATTTTTTGGTATTTATCTTCAGGAAATCACTGAAGGCATCTATTATGTTATTATAACGATATAATGTGGCAATAAGATCGTAACTATACTGTGTATTTACACAGTGGCTATATTCATCTGTAAACACACGAAAAACAGCATTAACATTATAGCAGACACTGTAAAAGCTCATTCTCAGCCGCTAGACTTTTCTGACAGGGTGTTCGAGTGTCATCGAGTGTCAGAATGTTGTGGGTCTGCTGTACAGGAGTTATTATTAGAGATTATAGATCGCCAAATTTAGCGGTTTTTATTTTAGCGTTATTTTAATAAAAGCATGACGGTAAAACATGAACACGGTTATGAATATATTAAAACATGTGCTGGTTTGTTGTAAAAATTTGTAATAATGACAAAAAATACTAATTTGTGGCTCTCCTTACTTCAGGGTGCAGCAAAACTGCTGTTGTAGGTGGTGCATTCTGGGAAATTTTCTTACCCCTTGGTTTCGAGTGTGCTCCTGAAAAATCTTCTTTTAAAGGGCTTTTCACCCCTTCTCCTTAGCCCTACACCTTCAAGCTAAAGAGTATTGGGACACCTCTACCCCTTCACGGGAACGAGCGAAACAAGGGGAGAATTGGGATTGGGCCTTAAACAAACAAACAAACAACAAAACTGATTCGTCAGTTATTGGAAAACTCAATCAAACCATAAAATCCACTAAACAAATGCTCTAAAAAAGTGGGTCATTTTGTAAACCATGGATTGGTCATATTAGAAACCCAGCCGTGGGTTATCCTCACCTAGCATGTTGACCCAGTTTTTATTCATAGCTTTTTTTTTTCATAACATTACACTCAGTAATCTAATTTACCAAGCTTATTAAAATGCACAGAAACCTTTATGGACAGAATTCTCCAATTTGGCCTCTAATTCATAACCTTTCATATCTAGTGTAACTTTGTGGTAAATTTATGGTACAGCACCTAATATTGTAATGTGCATCAGCTTACATGTGAATTGTAAAATACATTGCTCTGAGTGTTTTGTTGCACGCTTCAGAAGAAAAATCCACTAGAGGGCGCTGTCTAGTTTTTTGTGAATCTGAAATACGTTACTTAGGGGTACGTTTCGTTATACATTTCAGATGACAAATCCACTAGAGGGGGCTGTCTACATTATCACAAATCTGAAAAACGTTACTTAGGGTACTTTTTGTTGTTTCAGATGACAACTCCACTAGAGGGCACTGTCTAAATGTCTAAGATCTTCTTTTGTGTTTAACAGAAAAAACTAACTCAATCAGGTCTAGAACAAGTAAAGGATTAGTAAATTATGACAGAACTGTCATTTTTGGGTTAACTCCCTTTAATTGGCCAAAATAAATAATTATAAAAAAAACTGTCAACAAAAAATCAAAGTGTGAAAGAACATTAAAATTAAATATATATAGTTAGGAAAATGTAATGAACACCTTCGGCTTAGTCTCTTTTTTATTAGGGGCCGCCACAGCGGAACGAACCGCCAACTATTCCGGCATATGTTTTTTGTAGTGGATGCCCTTCCAGCCGCAACCCAGTACTGGGAAACACCCATACACACTCATTCACACACACACATACACTATGGGCAATTTAGTTTATTCAATTCCCCTATAGCGCATGTGTTTGGACTGTGGGGGAAACCAAAGCACCCTGAGGAAAGCCACACCAACACGGGAAGAACATGCAAACTCCACACAGAAACGCCAACTGACCCAGCCGGGACTCAAACCAGCGACCTTCTTGTTGTAAGGCCACAGTGCTACCCACTGTGCCACAGCGCCACCAATCTTATTTCAAAGCAAAAATAAATAAATAAACAAATCTTATCCTATTGGCAGATTATTAAAGTGAAATTCATTTAATTTTGACTCATTCATTCTGAAAACAAGACACTGTTTTTTGCTTATCCAGAAAAATGCTTCTAGATTTAGGAATTTTTTAGATATTTGGACTAGAAACGAGACAAAGCCCCCTATATACAGTATTTATTTAAGTTTGAGGTCTTTTAGGATTTCCCACTCAACACATTTACTTATTATCCATTTTAGTGTGATTATTTGTTTTCCACACAGTGTAAAATAAGTCTCTGCTTGGATTTCACAGTGAATTAATTTTTGGACCGGAAAGAGACTTCCACTTCAGCAGGGCCTCTTCCTCTTAAACTGAAAAACTGCCTTGTTCTCAGTTTCAGAAACGTCTTATAAAGGTTCATCAGGTTCAGTTTCTGCCAGGCTTGATCAAATGTCTTCTTAATACTACATTACATGTTTTTACTATGGAGCTTAACATATGACTAAACTGTCTGAGTTGGAATTGTGTTCATTTCAATTATTAATAATTGTTATTTAATACAACTGAATATTATTTGCCATTTAAGTTTTTTTTTTATTTGAAGTCTAAACTTGAATATTGAAAATCTAAAAATTCAAAACAAGAAACTAATTAATTCGTTCATTCATTCGTTTTCCTTCAGCATAGTTTCTATTTAAGAGGTCGTCACAGCGGAATGAACCACCAGCATATGTTTTACACGGCAGATTCCCCCTCCAGCCGCAACTCAGTATTGGAAAACACCCATAAACTCTCACATTCTCACACACACACTCATACATTCATTCATTTTCTTGTCGGCTTAGTCCCTTTATTAATCCGGGGTCGCCACAGCGGAATGAACCGCCAACTTATACAGCACGATTTTACACAGCGGATGCTCTTCCAGCCACAACCCATCTCTGGGAAACATCCACACACGCATTCACACTCATACACTATGGACAATTTACCTTACCCAATTTACCTGTACCACATGTCTTTGGACTGTGGGGGAAACTGGAGCACCCGAAGGAAACCCACGCAAACGCAGGGAGAACATGCAAACTCCACACAGAAACGCCAACTGACCCAGCTCAGCCAAGGTTCGAACCTGTTACTTCAATTCCCCTATAGCGCATGTGTTTGGACTGTGGGGGAAATCAGAGCACCCGGAGGAAACCCACGCCAACACGGAACATGCAAACTCCACACAGAAATGCCAACTGGCCCAGCCAGGACTCAAACCAGCAACCTTCTTGCTGTGAGGCAACAGTTCTAACCACTGAGCCAACATGTCAGCCCCTGGATTCTCAGGTAATATTGTATTTTATGTAATAGCCAGCTTAGCAACATTACTTGTTGATGCAAAACATATAAACACTTGATTGGATTTGAAAGAAACTCAATTGTAAAGTTTTGCACATGCATAGACATCTCACACAGCAAAATGTCTTTGGCCCAGCTCTGGCCCACAAAATCAGCTTTGGCTCCGCTGACATGCTGCAGTGAATGTTAGGCATGACTGGACCAGGTTTGGCTTCCAAATATGGTCAATATCTACATATAAACATGTCAGGAAAAATATTACCAGTGTGCAAAATATGTCAGTGAAAGACGCTTCAATATTGCATTCAGTTAAAATATGTATAGACTAAATTTAAAAATCTGTGTCTGTATCAATGTATAAGTAGACAACATTTATTAATCTGTAATTGCCTATTTTGGATAAATGTGCTATTGGATTATGTCTTTAACATCATCATTACCACTTAAAAGCGATGCTAAAAATGATTTTGTTTCATTTTCGCGGTCCAATTTCCAAAATAAATCAGGTACAGTTGAGGTCAGAATTATTAGCCCCCCTTTGATTTATATATATATATTTACATTTCCCAAATGATGTTTAACAGAGCAAGGGAATTTTCACAGTATGTCTGATAATATTTTTTCTTCTGGAGAAAGTCTTATTTGTTTTATTTTGGCTAGGATAAAAGCAGTTTTAAAATTTTTAAGAACCATTTTAAGGACAAAATTATTAGCCCCTTTAAGCATGTTTTTTTCGATAGTCTACAGAACAAACCATCATTATACAATAACTTGCCTAATTACCCTAACCTGCCTAGTTAACCTAATTAACCTAGTTAAGCCTTTAAATGATACTTTAAGCTGTATAGAAGTGTCTTGAAAAATATATAGTAAAATATTATTTACTGTCATCATGACAAAGATAAAATAAATCAGTTATTAGAGATGAGTTATTAAAACTATTATGATTAGAAATGTGTTAAAAAAAATCTTCTCTGCGTTAAACAGAAATTGGGGAAAAAAATAAACAGGGGGGCTAATAATTCTGACTTCAACTGTATATACAATACAGTATAATGAGGCTGGCAATGAAGCAAATGCCATGGTGGCTGTGTCTGTGCAGAGATTCGCGTTCTTGTGGTATCGCAGGTTATCTTTGAAGAACAAACTCGAACCGCGTGAACACAGAATGCATATGAAAAATGAGATGCTGCGAGCTTCCTGTTGATCACATGACCTTCATACGAAAACAATTTCAACTTTAATAAATATTTTTTTCTTTTCAGTGTAAATGTATAATTATTTAAGAACTAAAGCACTGTCAGTGAAGATAATTTGTAAAATGCAAATAAAAACAATTTTAGCAAGGAAACGGCTCACACCACTAGCGGGTTGTGAGGGGCCCCCTAGTGGCAGCGGGGCCCTAAGCAGCCGCTTATTTCGCTTATAGGGAGGGCCGGCTCTGCTGAATGCGCAGCGCCAGGCAGCGTCACACAGCGCAATGCATTTAAAAATTCTAAACATAGATAAGAGTACGCACACTGGTGCTGCAAGTCGGCGGCTGTCTGCGGTGCCCAGCTACGACTCAGGACACTGTTCATATTTCTGCTGCACCACAGAGCGCCACCTGAATAGTTTCATGTTAAATAACATTCGAATGTGCGCGTCTGGTGTGCAATACATCCAACTATCATGCGCGCGCCGTGTTGCGGTGCTGAGCGGCACATCCGGTGTGCGATCTGCTTTAGGTTAGTGATTTAGGCCGTGACGTCAGGTGACCAAAATTCAATGTTCAGCTAGCATCTAAGTACAATGTTATTTGTCGCTATTTATGTCCAATGGCGACGTTAAATGACGTTGATATTTGGTTGATGTTAAGTTGTGTTGGAAAGTGGCCAAAATCCAGTGTTGAGCCAACATCTTAAACCAACGTCATACTGACGTCAAATACTGACATTAATTCGTCAGGTATGGCAACCAAAATCCAACATTTTATAGACGTCATAGTGGTAACGTTCACACAATGTCAAGCTGTAACATTATTAGTCGTTGATATTTGGTTGGTTTTAGGTTGGACGTTAAACACTGAAGTCTGCCTGACGTTGGGTTCTGATGCCATTTCCAAAAATGCAACATCCCCATGATGTTGGCATATAACGTCAACCTGACGTCATATTGGTGTCCTATGTCTTCTGAGAAGTGGGTTAACGTCTAGCCATGTGACCCACAATCCAATGGAATAGTTTATGTTCAGGTTCTGCCTCCAAAGTAATCAGGATCTGCTTTTGGACACGACGTGCTTAAATGCACAGCACAGACAGCAAGGGTACATCGTGTTTCACTATTTCACCAGAATTTCAACCCTCGGAAACCTCACCCTCAATTCATTTCCGCACAAACATGTACATTATGGTGAGGCAGGTAGGAGAGGAAGCATTTCGACATCAGATGAACTGTTTGCAATTGCATGAAGTTTATGTGCCACACTTTATCTGCACTGCACTGTGAATAATACAAGTTGATACCAATGGGACTAATGGCTCATTTCCACTGAGTGAGTGGTATGTTTCAGTACTGTATGGCACCATATGCATTTATTTCCGTGTCCACTGTCAGAAGGTATTAAAATAGCAAACTGTACTGCACCACTTTTTTGGGACTCTTTCGTAAGGGTACCTAGCACAAGAGTACAGTACTAAAGGCCAGAGCTGGACTCACTGCAGAATCCATGATGAGTGACAATTACTGTGATAATGAGACCGAACGCTGCTTTGTTTAGGTTTTGCACAGCACATGCATCAAAAGGTACTGTTTACCAGAATACTGCCGCCTACAGGTGCAGAAAGACACGTCCTCCCATGTATTTGCAAAACACTCTCTCTTGTTTTATTTAGCTGCTGTCCGTTTGGTGTGTTCACGAGCAGCTTTTTGGTCCAGAAGGAACCAGATGTGAGTCAATGCAAGGCGACAGTTCAGTTTGGTTTTGTCTGTGCTAGTTGTTTGGGGTCGACTTGGTGTATCCCAGCCCTTAGGGATAGTGTATAGGGAGTGTGTCACAAGTTGTCACTGAATGTATGAATATAAAACCAACTTTAATAACTTACACTTTCACGTTTCATTCTTAGCATTCAGTGTCCGCAGTTTAATTAACCATATGTAACGGTTTTGCCGAAATCATTGCTGCAATCAAAAACAAGTCATGTGTATGATTCAGCATAGCATGAACTTACCTGATATACCATGAGAACTGCAAAGTCTAGCATTTATAATTAGGTCGTCACTTCATTCAGCTCCCTTTTAGCCAAAGACGTCTGCCGTCTGCATTGAAAGCAGTGTGGTGTATGGTCAAAGTTTAGTTTTCTATTTTTGGATTTGGATCTATTTTTTGAATTTGGCATTCTACTGCAAAACACAACATGTTTGCTATTGCAGCCGGTCTTTTTTTTGCAACCGGGGACCCGGTGACGTCATGTGTGATGTAGGTTGGTGATTCGTCTAAAAGCATTGATTGACCAGCACTTACCCCATCCCTAAATCCAACCAAAAGTGTTTAGAAAAACAATAATCCAGAACAAGAAAAGCCCTCACGGCCGCCAGATTTTTACCACACTTTCAGATTTGACCACGTTCTCTCCCTGTTATTTACATGTGTATTTATTTTTTTGTCTGTTGTTTTTGCGTCTTGTCTGCTTTCTGGAACCATTCTTCACCAGACTCAAACCCATTTTTTGCAGTCAATTCGTCTCTGTCTCAAGACTGAACAAACTGGTAACAGTGGGTAAGCCGTTCCCATGCAGGTAAGCGGTCAAGTAAAGGAACAGCATCATACCACCCCGTAGCGTTCGTTTTAAAGACGAAATGCAGCTATATGTTCATATGACTACATAATTCACAGTCTCCAGAAATGTATATAGGGCTAGGTTTTCAGAATGAGCCTATGTTGGTCTTTTCACACATATTGTTTAATATTGTTAATCTAAATTAAAGTGTTGTTGTGCTTTGGTGTGGCACTCCTACTTATTGAAAATGTCCAACAAGTCATGGAGAAAAACATAAATGTTCATATAAAATAAGCTGCACTATTTGAAGAGAAGTGTCCAACAATGATGATATATTGCTGTCACACTATTTATACAGTAGATATCCATTCATTCATTTTCCTTTGGCTTAGTTCCTCTTTATCAGGGGTCGCCACAGTGGAATGAACTGGCAACTTATCCAGCATATGTCTTACAAAGTGGATGCCCTTCCAACTGCAACCCAGTACTGGGAAACACACAAACACACTCATTCATACACACACTCATACTCTACGGCCAATTTAGTTAATCAATTTACCTACAGTGCATGTGTATAGACTTGTGAGGGAAACCGGAGCACCCGTAGGAAACCCACGGCAACATGTGGAGAACATGCAAACTCCACACAGAAATATCAACTAGCCCAGCCGGAACTCGAACCAGTGACCTTCTTGATGTGAGGCGACAGTGCTAACCACTGCGCCACTTTTCCGCCCTGCTGAAAATTCATTGTAATTAATAAAGTTGTTTGCATTGCACCATCAGTCTCTTACTGACATAATCTGAGCGCTTTATAATCAGATAATTAGCAAGAGTGTAGAGCATGACGCTGAACAAAAACTCCAGCGTTTAGAGTTTTGCGTTGAGTAGATTGTGATTGTCGGTTTGGTCATGGCATTCAAGAGATCAGCAGTCTGGGATTGTTGCATTGCTCAGTTCTCTAAAAGCTTGTTGTTGTTTGACACCTTTGACACTCTCCACTGCACAAACACCTGTATGCACTTGTCAAATCTCCAAATTGCTTCTATTACAATTTCAAGTGAGAGCGTTTATCTGAGAGTGCTTTGCAATCTACGCCACCCATCATTCATGAGTCAGTACACAAAGATTTTTCAGTTTAGGAGGCTTTTTGTTATGCAAATGCTTAAAAAGGGGAGATATGTGCAATATCAGAACCATGATGGACCATTATACCTTAAGGCCATCCAATACATATATATATATATATATACACACACACACACTCACCAGCTTTATTAGGTACGCCTGTCCAACTGCTCGGTAACGCAAATTTCTAATCAGCCAATCCTATGGCAGCAACTCAATGCATTTAGACATGTAGACATGGTCAAGACGATCTGCTGCAGTTCAAACTGAGCATCAGAATGAAGAAGAAAGCTGATTTAAGTGACTTTGAATGTGGCATGGTTGTTGGTGCCAGACGGGCTGGTCTGAGTATTTCAGAAACTGCTGATCTACTGGGATTTTCACACACAACCATCTCTAGGGTTTACAGAGAATGGTCTGACAAAGAGGAAATATCCAGTGAGGGCAGTTCTGTGGGCGCAAATGCCTTGTTGATGCCAGTGGTCAGAGGAGAATGGCCAGACTGGTTCCAGCTGATAGAAAGGCAACAGTAACTCAAATAAGCACTCGTTACAACCGAGGTCTGCAGAAGAGCATCTCTGAACACACAACACGTCCAACCTTAAGGCGGATGGGCTACAGCAGCAGAAGACCACACCGGGTGCCACTCCTGTCAGCTAAGAACAGGAAACTGAGGCTACAATTCACACAGGCTCACCAAAACTGGACAATAGAAGATTGGAGAAACGTTGCCTGGTCTGATGAGTCTCCATTTCTGCTGCCACATTCAGATGGTAGGGTCAGAATTTAGTGTCAACAACATGAAAGCATAAATCCATCCTGCCTTGTATCAATGGTTCAGGCTGCTGGTGGTGGTGTAATCGTGTGGGGGATATTTTCTTGGCACACTTTGGGCTCAATTGCGCGTCGTGTCAACGCCACAGCCTACCCGAGTATTGTTGCTGACCATGTCCATCCCTTTATGACCACAGTGTCTCCATCTTCTGATGGCTGTCATAAAGCGTTAATCATCTCAGACTGGTTTCTTGAACATGACAATGAGTTCACTGTACTCAAATGGCCTCCACAGTCACCAGATCTCAATCCAATAGAGCACCTTTGGGATGTGGTGGAACGGGAGATTCACATCATGGATGTGCAGCCGACAAATCTGCAGCAACTGCGTGATGCTATCATGTCAATATGGAGCAAAATCTCTGAGGAATATTTAAAGTACCTTGTTGAATCTATGTCACGAAGGATTGAGGCAGTTTTGAAGGCAAAATGGGTCCAACTTGTATAGTAATCTGTATCTAATAAAGTGGCTGGTGAGTGTATATATATTTATAGTTGAAGTCAGAATTATTAGCCCTCCTGTATATTTTTTTTAACAGAAATAAGTGTCAACACATTTCTAATCATAATAGTTTTAATAATTAATTTCTAATAACTGATTTCTTTTATCTTTGCCATGATGACAGCTCATAATATTTGACTAGATATTTGTCAAAATACTAGTATTCAGCTTAAAGGGCCATTTAAAGGCTTAACTAGGGTGATTAGGCAAGTCATTTTTACTCTTTTTTTTTTTTTACCTTTTGATTCCTCGATCACAGTGATGCATGCATTTCCAGAGTTTCTATCTCTCTGTTTTTCCTTTCTGCAGTGATCTGTAATCCTCCACATGATCTTCTGAAACTACCACAAACTTTCAAGACTGAAATCACAGCTGTTCCGCAAACACTCACTGATCCACAACTGTAAACAAAGACACTTACTATAACTTCAGCTCAGTTGTCTATATTTCACTTCTGCTTGTGTGCTTCTCTGTAGTATTTTGGTGTTGTTTGTGTTAATACTGTTAGCTTTAAACACACATTTTCTCTGTCATGCAGTTGGTTTTCTCATATTATTGCTTTATATTACTCTGCTTATCTATTTATTTGTAATTTATTAGTTAATTTCCCAGTAATAAAGAAAGGTACTGAACCCATCTGGATCTCTTCCATCTTCCATCTGTTCTCAGTGATTTATTCAAAATAAAGGAAAATTATGTTCATTTGTTCACAGAAACAGTATGAAAAAGGTACAAATTTAGCTTTTTTTGCATTAAATCATGAAGCCATTACCATATTAATGAGTTTAATTTTCACCATAGGCTCATTCTGAAAATGTATCCCTGTATACATTTCTGGAGAGCACAAATTATGCATCCAGAAATACGTATGGCTGCATTTCCTGATTAAAGACCTTCAAGATCAGTCACTCACTGAAGCTAAGCAGGGCTGAGCCTGGTCAGTACCTGGATGGGAGACCACATGAGAAAACTAGGTTGCTGTTGGAAGTGGTGTTAGTGAGGCCAGCAGGGGGTGCTCAACCTGCAGTTTGTGTGAGTACTAATGCCCCAGTAAAAGTGAAGGGGACACTATACTGTCAGTGGGCGCCGGATGACACGTTAAACTGAGGTCCCAGCCTCACAAGGAAACGTATTTAACGTTTTGTGTTTAGTGGCTAATTCGTATTAATTCGTATGAGTTTAGTCAAACGGAAATGTGCAATTTTAAAAAGGTGTGGCACCCAACCCCGCCCCTAAACTCAACCATCATTGGGCGATGAGCAAATCGTACTAAATGGTACGAATTAGATCGTACGAATTCATACGAATTAGCCACTAAATAAAAAAGTTACGAATTGCCGTGAGATTGTGTTGGAGGTCCTGACTCTCTGTGGTCAATAATCCCATGGCACTTCTTGTAAAGAGTAGGGGTATAACCCTGGTGTCCCTCCATCGGCCCTTAACCATTATGGCCTCCCAATCATCCCCATCCACCGAATTGGCTATATCACACCTATAGCTGGTGTGTGGTGAGCGCACTGGCGCCGTTGTCCTGTGGCTGCCACCGCATCATCCATGTGGATGCTACACACTGGTGGTGGTGTGGAGAGAGACCCCCCTCTCATGATTGTTAAGCGCTTTGGGTGTAAGGCCATACACAATACATGCGCTATATAAATGGACGTTACGTTGGGGTAAATGCCTTTAACAGAGATTGTCGTTTCTAATTTGATGTAACTGTAATAATGTTCATTGTTGTGGGAAGAAGAAGACAGGGTTGACGATATCAGGTGAGGAATTATCTTTATTTGTCAATAGTCACACAACACGTGAAGGTGTGTGTGTGCGTGTGCGTGTGTATGTGCTCTGTCCTCTCTCTCCCGGCTGCTCCTTCTCTCCTTAAGAAGGGTGTCTCTTCGGCCCAATCACTAATTAGGTGTTATTTATTATTTCTGATTGGCCTGCTGATTAGCCGCTGGGCTCCGAGCATGCTCTCCCCCCTCATTAGGTGTTCGATCATGCTTACCTTTCCACAGCAACCTTTTTTTTTTTGTTTTTGTTTTGTTGCTGAGCTACAAAAAAGCAAACGGAGCTTAAATGTTTCAATTAAATGTTGTAAATGAATCTGATTGTTTAAAATGTACAGTAAATAATGTCACTCGGTGGAGGACTATGTAGAAGACATCGGTGAGCAAATCAAAGCAAAAACTAATGCTCCATTCAACAGAACTTCATTCTGTTATGAATGTTTTTGCTTTTACTGTAATAAGTTCATTAATGATTATGTAAAAATGATGCTGTATTAGTTAATATAAAGCAATGTTTTCTAGTTATTTTTAAATATTATTAAATAAATTAGGAATTTACCCATGGCAACTATATTTACCTTTGACCCACTAGCCTCAA
>CAIGQZ010001206.1:2141468-2154991 GCA_903798205.1 Danio tinwini | reverse complement strand
AGGTCCTGACTCTCTGAGGTCAATAAAAATCTCGTAAAGAGTAGGGGTAAACTTCACTTCCAAATCGGCCCACACCCACCATGGGCTCACAATCATCCCCATCCACTGAATTGGCTCTATCACTGTCTCTCCACTCCACCAATGGTGTGTGGTGAGCGCACTGGCTGCCATTGCATCATCCAAGTGGATGCTGCACACTTGTAGTGGTGTGGAGAGACCCCCCTGACGATTGTGAAGCACACTATATAAATACACATTACATTACATTAGACTGACTTCTTCTGTTTTACTTTTAAAGAAGCGAACACTGTAAAAAAATGCTGGGTTCCACAGAATCCCTTCATCTTGTCCCAATACAAATCGACTGATAGGTTGATTGAACATGAAACAATTAAATTGTCCCCAAAAAACTTTAGAATTGTGTTGTTTCAACTCATTTTCAAGCAGCAAAGGTCATTTGTTTGAGTAAATAAATCAGTGAAAAGGTTAGCATCGATTCTACATAAGCTGTTTACCTCCTCTGTGTGTCTGAGCAGAGTTTGCGGCCCCGGTGATCAAGCTGAACGGGTCTCCGCTGAAGGACACGGAGGTGGTTTTGTCAGCAAACACATCCTTCGTCCTGCACTGTGACGGACAGGCGGAGATCATATGGAAGACCAGGCTCAGAATACACCAGAAAAACCTCTCACAGAACGAGCTGGTCGTCCAAAAACCCACCGCAGAGCACACGGGAACATACCGCTGCAGCTACAGGAGCCACACAGACATCTACTCAGAGATCCACTTATATGTGAAAGGTAAGTTGTATTACATATTTTAGCTATGGTACAATAATTATCAAAAAATAAACATTTTAATAAATAAAACTTTAAGGATGAGTAAATTACGACACACTTATTATTATTATTAATTCTTTTATTTTGTGGGGGGGAGGGTAAAGATTTCTAAAAAACCACCACAACCTTAATAACTATTAGTAGGCAGAAGAGTAGTCGTTTATTAAAAGAAAAGTCAGTATAATTCTTTGTAATAGCAAGAATTGTACTTCAAAATGTGACCGTAACAACTAAAGTTGCGTCTCAAACCGCATACTTATGCACTATTCTTTGCCATTTTGTAGTATAAATAGTGTAAGAACTGCGTTTACACTGACAACACTTAAAATAATAAGTGCACTTTAATTACCCAGATGATGCACTCATTCGACCGGTAAACTGAAGTGTGTAATGATGAACACTTCACGCACTTAACGGGCGCAGCTTTGCTCACATAGCGGAAGGGGCGGAGCTTTCGGGCGCACATGTTGGATAGCTTTATTTATTTTAGATCGTGAAAGCAAAATTCTCCTATGAGAGTAATTATAGCACCTCCCATTGGAGAATGCGGTAATACTCATGGCTGGTGTTATTTGGTACTTTGTTCATTTATTTCACTGATTTGGCAACCGTCAAACGTCATCTGGGAAACTGGTTGAACTTCTGCTTAGTAAAATAACATCAGTGTTCCATTTGGGACAACACTACATATATATATACTATGCTGTTGAGTGTTTAAGTGCATAAGTACATAGTGCATGTATAGTGTGGCATTTGGGACACAGCTTAAGATGTAATCAGATATAGTATCTGAAATTCCTTTTGACTGTGATTTATTTATAGGGTAACAACAAAACTAGACTTAAGCGGTGAATCAGGATTCATGTTAAATATGCCTTTAACTACAGTACAACAAATGCAAATACAGAAAATAGTACAAACCACAAGGGAAAATGTGTTAGGGTTACACTGTCGCAATTATTTACAAAGTTAACATTAGGCTACCATAGATTACTGTAGTATTTTCTCATGTGGTTTTCAGTTCAGTTTCAGTTTTCTTTATTTATGTCAATTAAAAACATCACAATACATTGTAATGCACAACCAAATTATGTTACATCAGACCCAACAAGAACATAAAACCATCAAACACTATAAAAACCTAACATAATGCATATGTATAGGTGAGCATAGAGTAATTTTTAAAATCTAGATTAATCTCACTGTAATCTTGGAATTAATCTAGATTAAAATGGTTCATTTATATTCTGCCGAAGGCATTCAGAATATGTGTGCTACGCAAATAATGACTAAAGTAAGTCTTTGAGAACGGGTTTCTCAAGCCAGGTGGCGCATTAGACCTTCTGTTTCCAAAATGCATCACAAACTGCTTGAGGAACTGTTCTACTGTGATAATTGATGATGAAAATAAATGATGTTCAATAAGATGTACTTGTGTTTACTCACTGTTTATTCAGGTAAACATCAATGTTGAACTGTAGGCCGACATAAGCTCCAAACAGCCATTTTTGATGACCTTAATCTGACTAAAGTCATCACTGAACTGAACAGAAATGAAATTAAGATGTGGAGTATGCAGATGTTAGTGGCATTATTGAAGTAAACACCAAGATCAAACTATTACCGTCATGTAGGACTTTTCGCCATATTTTCCTACAAGATCCACACATGCGGCTGTCAGTAATGGATCACACACACACACACACACACACACACACACACACACACACACACACACACACACACACACACACACACACACACACACACACACACACACACACACACACACACACACAAACACACACACATCACGAAATGCGAAAGTTTTTTCTTTCCATTTGGCGTGTTATTAAATTCCAGAACACTCTCACCAGTCCTTACTCCTGATCTGTGTCTAATACCCCAGTTTGTCACGGAGGCATAAAATGAAATGTTCATGAGTAAAGCTGAAACTGCCGAACTGCAGTTAAAGTCACCCAAAATTACAGGAAACTCTTACATGTAAGCACTTGACGTAAACACCTTCATTATATTATTCTATTAAGGCAAATAACTAGGTCACAGATGTCCATGTAAGCGTAGTCAGTTGTGTCTTCGCAGTAAGAAAACGATTTAGAGGGGCATCCTGCTGATTTGATTGAGAAGGGCACTTGTTTGTCAGACGGCTCACCGGTTTGACTTTCATTCACGGTCATTTATTTTAAAAAGCACCCGCTCCATTTTATTTGTATTTGTTTTACTGGAACACATAAACTCTACAGGCGCCTGATAGTAAGATGTGGAGCTCACATTAATCAGATTCACTCTAGTGAACTGCATCTATGTTAGCACGTCACGTTGGATGTGGTCATTTCACAGTAGGAATACACACAGGTTTGAAGACTCGCTCTCGCCACCTACAGTGCAATTCGGCCAGGTATACATCCGTGCTAAAATATCAAGGTAAAGTCATCATAGCTTGCATAAAATAGACCCAGCTCCCAACCCAACTTTGAGAATAGATTAACGGCGATATTTTATTTATCGCCCGATAAGAGTCTCGCGTTAATGCCGATAACGGCCCACCACTATAAATAAGCTTATATAGTTTCCTAAATATGAAAAATATAGTTATATACTGTATATATATATATATATAAAACCCAATTTAAAACATCACAGAAGGCAATAAATTAATACTTAAATCACTATTGCATAGTTTGATATAATAGGTATTAACAATTTGTGCTAGTTTAACTATTTATAGATTTATTATTACATGGTAGCTATCAATAGTATTTAAAATACGGTATTATTCAAAAGTGTTATAATGGCAGGATAAAAACTATCACAAAACCGCACTGATTTGCTCCTCTGGCTTCTGTAACGCCTGCCTGATGGCATGAGTGTGAGCACACTATGACCAGGGTGGGTTGAATCCCTTAAAATGCTATTTGCCCAGACAACGTTGTTGATACAGTTCCTCAATAGATGTCATTTTGACGGACCTTTCAGCTGACTTTATTATCTTCTTAATGGTGTTCTTGTCAATTATAGTTTTTTTTTTTTTTTTTTTACAGTTTGCTGAAATATCTGTGTGTTTTTGTAAAACAGATCCCGACAAAGCCTTTACTATGTCTCAAACCCGAGTTATAGTCATAAAAGAAGGCTCGAGCTTCTTGCTGGACTGCTTGCTGACAAATCCAGCAGCTACAGAGTTTTCGCTCCAGATGACAAACGGATACGCTGTTCCTCCTGGGATGAATTATACTGCAGATCCCAAACGTGGCATACTGATACCAAACCTTCAGCCGAACTACACTGGAGATTATGTCTGTACGGTGAAAATAAACAAAGTCCTGAGGGAATCAGAAGTCTTCCAAATCACAGTCATAAAAAGTGAGTCTGTTTTCTAAAATCATCAAATACAGTGGGAGTCAAGATCATTCGCCCTCTTGTGAAATATTTCAGATTCAGGAATTTTTCACAGTATTTCCTATAATTTTTTTTCTTCTGGAGAAAGTCTTATTTATTTTATTTCGGCCAGAATACAAAGAGTTTTAATTTTTTTTTAAGGTCAATATTATTAGCCCCCTTAAGCAGTATTTGTTTTCGACTGTCTACAGAACAAACCACTGTTATACAATGACTTGCCTAATTACCCTAACTTGCCTAATTAACCTAGTTAAGCCTATAAATGTCACTTTAAGCTGAATACTAGTATCTTAAAAAAAATCTAGTCAAATATTATTTACTGTCATCATGACAAAGATAAAATAAATCAGTTATTAGAAATGAGTTATTAAAACTATTATAATTAGAAATGTGTTGAAAAAATCTTCTTTCCGTTAAACAGAAATTGAGGAAAAATATACAGGAGGGCTAATGATTCAGGCTACAACTGTATGCCAAGTATCTTCTTTTATTGTACCAATTCAGCATTACTGATCTATTTACTGCAGAAGCACAGCGGCCTCCATCAGTGTCTCTTCCAGCTCTACAGTATGTCCGGATTGTTGGAGAATCACTGCAAATCCCCTGTTACACCCAAAACCACGATCATTACTACAACTTCACCTGGAGCTCATCAAAAAAGGTAAATTACACTGTAAATCAGGGCACAGTTCTCCATCAAAAAAATTAATAAAAACATAAATAAAAACATAATTAGATAAAAAAATAAAATTATATATATATCATTATTGTTATTATATCATTATTATTGCAAACAAATAACAGAAACAGAAGTCTATAAAGTCACAAACGTGGTGAGATAATTTAAGAAATCTTTTGAATGAATATTAATTTCATTTGAATGAATTTCTATAGACAACTCTATTTTCTATACTCTGTTTTCTAGAATTATCTGTTGTGTGTTGTCTTAGACCCGACTCATGGCCGAGAATTAGGTTTAATAAGTCTTAACCCTGACTCATCATCCCTCCTTTTTGCTTCATACAAGGAGCCATGCTTAGTCTAAATAAGATCACCATCATGTTCTTTAAAGGGCACCTAGGTTACCCCTTTTCCCAGATTTAATATAAGTCTTTCGTGTCCCCAGAATGTGTCTGTAAAGTTTCAGCTCAAAACACCCATCAGATTATTGATTATAGCTTTCACTAGTTTGTGTTTTATAGCTCTCAACAGATTTTTGCTGTTTTTGTGTACTGCGCCTTTAAGGGTAGTCCTCCCCGCCCACCGTTCCCACGTGCCTGTCAGAGTGCCTCAGTCTCCGCCCTCGGCTGCCTCAGACAACTGACACAGACATGAAGGAAGCAGATCTCACGTAACATTTGTGAGAAAAACTGCAGTAAGGCCTTTACCAACGAGTATTTGATGCATTTGTTGTGGAGCTGCAGGATGAGTCACACACAATTTCGTTACAAAGTTCACGCACACACACACACACACACAGCGCACATACATACAGCGTGCATGTTTAGCTTTGCACTGTCTTTGCACTAGTGATGTGCGGATCAATACTAAAATATCGATATCTCCAATACGAACTTTGTATGTTCTAGAATCGATTATCTTATCAAAATATCGATCTTTCAGTAATTTCGAGCAAATATGTAGGTTACTGGAAATAGAAATGCAGTGGAAAGTGACCACAATTACACTAGTTTATCTGAATAATGCCAACTTAGTCGGAACTACTTGTTTCTCCGCCTGCAAAGTCATGTGCGTAATATGGCACAATACAACTGCAGTCAGATCACGCTAGCTAGCCACTAGCCACTCAGTTCGCTGGCATATGTTGTTCAATTACTGTCATTGGATATGGCTGACCGCAAGCAAAGTTATGTGTGGAGCTACTTCACTTCCATAAACCGTGCAGTTTGTGACACGTGTAACAAAACAGTGAGGTACTGTGGTAATACCACAATCCTGATGAAACATCTACATAGAAATCGCAAGACAGAATTTGACAACGTCATGACTAGGCGGTCAGAAGAGGAGGAAATGAGAGGAACAGTTGCTGCTAGGGCGAGACAGACTTTGCATTCAGAGTCCTTATGTGCAGGCAGGCACTATCCAGGTACAGAGGGAGAAAGTGTGCCGATGGGGCTGTATTTTAGGGTCTTGGGTTTTTTGTGACAATGATAAAACAACAAAAAAAGGTTTAAAACACTTTCATGGGAACTGGATTAACATGTCATTAAACGTAGAAGTGTGAATGTTTTTTTTAAGATGTCCAGGCAGCCGTTTTAAGATATGCATGCCTAGATGATGTCAATGAATATGCAAGTTGGCTTTTATTGTATGATAATTCTTTATCAATAAACAAAAAACAAGAATAACCCGTAATATGTCTCGTATGCAGTATGAAGTGACACTAAGTACACTGCTTGCTACTTTAATTTTCCAAACAGTCATTTGGGGGCAAAGTATCGGTATTGGATCGGTATCGTCGATACTCCTGTTCATTTTACTTGGTATCGGATCGGATAGGAAATCAGTGGTATCGCACATCACTACTTTGCACGCAAATGTGACCGTATACAGGTTAATCTCCACTGCTGTATGGATATCTGTTACGTTAATTTACAAAATAAACCTGATTTAATGTCCACAAACCAGGATTGAAGCGTCTTTTTATAATTGTTCTGACACGCGGCTGTGCTGATGAAGTAAAGCTGAAGTTAATGGCTGTAATTCATTAACATGCGCTGTTTTAAAAGATTTTAATCTTGTAAAACTCACTCTTGATCACATTTGATGATGATTGATGATCCTAGCAAACTGAACAGATCTTTTATTCCCAGTTGATTTGCGCACGTCCTGTTTTGTTGATATGATTACAAACGGAGACACGTTACTAAATTACTACGAAGACATGTTAATACGCAGCTGTCAATCAATTCAGTGGGCAGGGGGGCCGCACACCTATGTCAAATTGCGGTCAGTCTCAAAACCGCTCCAATTATATGTTGTTAAATTGAAAACAAAGGACTGTGTGTGTTTATATCAGCCCAATATGACGCTCTATACACTATACCTACACATATGTCTGTACAAACAGCTTGAAAAGTAGATTTTTCACCATAGGTGCTCTTTAAACTTTGTTTTGTCCACTTGCAAAACTCACTGCATGCCGACACTTCCACATAGAAGACTGTTACATGAGCGGCGGCTATTTTTCCGGCACGCATGTTCTCAACTGGGACTTACACCGGGAGCAGAGCAGCTTGTCAGTGTCAAGCAGAAGCGGTGTGTGAGGCACGCGGGTATAGTTTTTTCTGCGCACATGCTCAGTTTGCTTTTTGATTAATCTACATTGCTTTCACCAGCGTTGGTTCGGTTGCACAGACAATAACATCTTTATTTAGGAATTATGACTCTTAATAAATACACTTGCAAGTAAATCACATCTCAAAGCATTAACTGGGGCACTGGCGATTTTTTACTGGGGCACATACCCCAGTAAATGGGGTCTAGCAACGCCCCTGCTGTAAATACATCATTTTTTTTGTGTAGACTGTAAAAAATCTTGGGTTCCATTTAATTTATTTATGTTGGCACAACATGTTAGGCTGTAACATGTTAGCTTATTAGTTTTTACAAATTTAAGTTGATTAAACATAAAACAATTAAGTTGTCCCTAAAAAATCCTCAAGAATTCTGATGTTTCGGCTCGTTTTAAATTAGTGGCTTGAATAAGCAACAAATGTCATTTGTTGAGTGTACCTAATTACCAACATGAAGTATTTATAAGAAAATGAAAGGACAGTTCACCCCAAGTTGCTTGTTTCAAACCTAGGTTTGCTTCTTCTATAAAACACTTAAAAGAAGATATTTTGAAGAATGTTGAACACCTTTACTCACAGCAAAAAAAATAAAATAAAAACCAGTGTACATTTAACTCAATTTGAGTGTAACCTAACACTCCCTGGGTGTACATATGACTCCCTCCATTCTGGAGTTAAAATAACACTTGCTAAAGTGTGAAATTTGTACATTACTCTCAGAGTTCATTTTAACACAGTAAGAGTTTATTCTTACATCAAACGGGAGTGTGTGTTACCCTTTAAAGTGTTAATATATGACCTTTTTTCTTATATTATTAAGTAGTGTGTGTGTCAGATAACAATGATCAATTATGTTGAAAATAGTTTTATTTATTAAATGTTCATTAATCTTTTCAGAAATAATTTCAATACAAAACTATTTGCATTTTAAAATGCAACAAGACATGTTTCAAGTTTAAGTAAAACATAGTGGTTTGATCACTGCTTGTCTAAAAGAACCGGTTCGAGTAAAAAAAATGGACTTCCCATCACTAGTGTACAATCCACTGCATATTGGGTTAAAAGTTTAACACAAAAAAAATCTTAAAGGGCACTATTTCACCCATTTTTAAGATGTAATATTAATATTATGGTTCTTCTGAGTGTGCCAGTTTACGTTTAGTTTAAAACACAATTCAGATTTTTTATTATGATGTGTTAAAGAGTGTCATTTTGGGGGCGTGTACACAGTTCACTGTTTTAGGGGCGTGTTGCTTCACATGAAAATTAGTTTCGACTTCCCGCCCAACTTAACAAGGGGGCGGAGCCAAGAGCTCCCCTCTTTGTGTATGGCAACAGACAGGCAGACAGAGAGAAGCAACATGAGTGAGAGGACCACCATTCAGCTGTACATGTACGACTCGGACACAGACCAAGCAGAGAGTACAAAATCATTTGTGTCTTTGTATAGTTTTACAGCCAACTGTGTGCTAGTTTAAAGCTCCGAGCTTGTAGCCTACACCGAGACTAATAACCAAGCACACTGAATTAACTTTGACTGAAGGGCATCACACACCGGATGCACTGCGACACGGCGCGCACATGACATTTGAAAGTATCGCACACTTGCGGTGCCGGTGTGTGTCACCTGATAGAAACTTATGTTTAGAATTCAGAAATGCATGCCGCTGCGTGGTGCGACGCTGCATGTCAGCGAGCGGCGCTTCTGGTGTACGACCTGCTTGAGGCTATAACTAAAGGGCGTCATACACAGGATGTGCCGCTCAGAGCCACGACGCGGCACACCAGACGCGCACATTCGCATGTTATTTAAAATGAAACTATTCAGATAACGCTCTGTGGCGCTGCAGACATATGAACAGTGTCCTGAGCAGGGCCAGCGCATCCATAGAGGCGACCTAGGCAGCAGAATAGTGAGCGAACATGAGGCGCACGTGAGGCAACGCGCTCACATTTTCCAGCTGAAGATGACAGGGAGCTTCTGTGACCGCGGGAAATGCAAACCGCTGAAGTTTAAGGAAGACACAATGAAAAGTACACATGTATGCAAACCCACCGAAACTCACAAACACTGGCGGCGAGGAGAGCGATAACGTGGTGAATGTTGAGCCCAATGAGCCTTACATCTAAAAATAGAGCAAGGGTGTTTCTTTGGTGCCGTCGCTTTGACTCACACGCTGAAAATGGCAGACGTGAAACAACATACTGAGGATATGGTAATGCACACCTGTCAATCAATATTGGTGGGTGGGGGGACTGCACTCCTACGTCAAGTTGCGGTCGATCTCAAAACCGCTCCAATTGGTCCACCGTTATGTTGTTAAATTGAAAAAAAAGGACTGAGTGTGTTTATATCAGCCCAATATGACGCTTTATACACTATACCTACACACATGTCTGTCCAAACAGCTTAAAAAGTAGATTTTTTACCATAGGTGCCGTTTAAACATGGGCTCTCTCACACTCGTAGATTAAAATGTACTCCGGTTTAACACTGAACACCAAACAAAATCACACTGTATATTTAACACTGGAATTTTTGCTCTATTGACTTCCTTAGTGTTTGTGTTTTCAACTATGGATGTCAGCGGGTACAGATTTTCAGCTTTCTACAAAACATCTTCTTTTGTGTCCAACCCAAGAAAGAACCTCATAAAGGGTTTGGAACCACACTGAAAAAAAATATTCAAAGATGATTCCTTGGATTAACTTTTTTTTTTAGGGTAAGTGGTTGTAAACAATTTATTTGGGCTGAATTCAAACAAACAAATTATGTCGAACGTTGCTACATTTAATTTGTTTAAATTTAACACATATAATTTGTTTTGCGGTGGCGTAGTGGTTAGCACATTCGCAAGGTTGCTGGTTCGAGCCTTGGCTGGGTCAGTTGGCATTTTTTGTGTGGAGTTTGCATGTTCTCCCCGTGTTCGCGTGGGTTTCCTCTGGGTGCTCCGGTTTCCCCCACAGTCCAAACACACGTGTTACAGGTGAATTGGGTAAGCTAAAATTGACCGTAGCGTATGAGTGTGTGTGTAAATGTGAATGTGAGTGTGTATGGGTGTTTCCCAGTACTGGGTTGTGACTGAAAGGGCATCCGCTGTGTAAAACATATGCTGGAATATGTGGCGGTTCATTCCGCTGTGGCGACCCCAGACAAATCACTAAGCTGAATGAAAATAAATGAAGGAATTCAAAGGCTGTTCAGCTTCTTTGAATTAATTTAATTGTTTTTCCTATTCTTTCTGCAAATATGATGACAGATTGTTGTAAATACCCACTATGTGACTAGCTAAATGAATGTTCTCTTTTTTCTTTTTAGGTTCTGAAATATGAAAGAGAGACAAAGAAAGGGAAAGAGTGTGAACAAGTTTGCATCACCATCTATTTGACCTTTCAACAAGTAAAGATGTCAGACACTGGGAATTTAACCTGCACTGCCATGAATGAGGCTGGAAGAAACAGCAGCACAGCAGTTCTTAGAGTTGTAGGTAGGTTTCTTTACAATGTCAATTTCTTTACACTCATATGATTTAGTTTTTGCTTTACACAGTTGAAGGCAGAATTATTAGCCCTCCTGTATACTTTGTTCCCCAATTTCTGTTTAACGTAGAGAAGATTTTGCTCAACACATTTCTAAACATAATAGTTTAATAACTCATCTCTAATAACTGATTTCTTTTCTCTTTGCCATGATGACAGCACATAATATTTGACTAGATATACTTTAGTATTCAGCTGAAAGTGACATTTAAAGGCTTAACTAGGTTATTTAGGCAGGTTAGGGTAATTAGTAGGGGTATGACAAGATCTGGTTGGATGAGATTAAATCACGACTAGATTTCTCGTGGAGGTGAAAAGTTGTCTCGTGAGTAGATGTTATCATGATGGATCGTGAGGGTAAAATTAGCATTGAAGATTGGAGGATTGAATTTAACCGCAAGTCAAGTGCTTTGCACACACCTGGTAATATAAATCTATTGTTGGGTGGGCGGGTGTGACGTAACCACGGCCAAAGGCTGTTCCGTTATTCATGTCCAATCAGAGGCTGCAACTACAGCCACTCAAATGAACCATTGACATTACCACGCGATGGAATGTCACTTTAGATGTGCTGAAAGTCATTATTGAAGTGCAGTACATACATGTAAACACTGAAATCAAACTATTAGGCTACCATCGTGTAGGACTTTTAGCCGCATTTTGCGACAGGACAGTCCACACAGCTGTTTGACACTATATTCTCTGCACCTACACACATCTCTGAGCGCGCACACACATACTGAACTGCAGGAGACTCAACACACCCGCCTTCATCATTACCAAACATGTTTATGCTGTACGTGAAAAGCAGACGTTTTCTTTTGCTGGTTCAAGTGACCAAATTCCACACAGAGACTAAAAAAGCTTTTATATGTGTGATGAAGCACAAGTATTTAAGCATGTTCAGGAGAGAGAAAGAGAGCTCACCATCCGCCACGCGACCAACATAAACTGTTGCATACGTGCAGAAATCACGCCATGGACATTACATCAAGATGCATACTGGTTTAAAAAGGCCTAGATTAAAAGAAAATGGTCAAACGAGAAAGTTTTTTTCTCATAAACTACAGCAAAACAACTTGTCAAGAAGAAAATAAAAAATGAAACCATGCAAACTGAATAAATACAGGAATGGAGAAAAAAAGAGCGCTTTATTATCAGCTGTTAGTCAGCGCCTGATTTTTTTTCTGGTCATTGCGCCTTTTGCCGTATGCTGTGCAGAGATGTATGAAGTACTAGAGACCCAGACTTAAGTAAAAGTGCAAGTGCTCTATCAAAAAAGTGACTTGAGTAGAAGTTGAAGTGCTCTTTAAGCACAATACTTAAGTGGAAGTACTAAAGTATTCAACATTGTTTGTACTTAAGTATTGCAAGTAGTTTATTTAAAAATTTACTACTCAAGTACTGAAAGTAAAAGTACAAGTATTGCGTTATGTAGTTATATTTAAAAAAGCAGTCAAAAGACATATTGTTTTGTTTATTTTAAATATCTTTTTTGGAGCACAAGATTAAACAGAACAAAAAAAACATGGTTTACGATTTAATATATATATATATATATTAGGGCTGTCAATATTAGCGCGTTAACGCACGTGATTAATTTGAAATATTTAACGCGTTAAAAAAAATTAACACATTTATCGCAGTTGCAGTTTTTTTTAATTTCCTGTTGTGGTGGACGTGTGTTCAGGGCCGGGGCGCCCATAAAGGCGACCTCCTCACTTTCATCCGCGACACCGGTAAGTTTCTATTTCACTTTCGGGTGGCGTAATCACTGTATGCCTACAGCGCCAGTTCGGCCCTGCGTGTGTTTAATGTGCAAAGAAATATGGATAAAGGAGAATATGGATCCATGTAAATGTACTCAGTGAAAGCGCCAGATGATGTCGCAAGCTGTCAAAGACAGCCCATTCCTCTCTAAGTTGACTCCAAGCGCCCTCAAATGTATCATTAAGTTTAACGTTTTCACACTACACGCAACTTTTGTAAAGCGTCTGCTTCACGTTGATGTGTCAGAATCCTTGATTGAGAAATAAAGCCATACTTTAGAACGCTTAGTTTAAGCAAATTTGATTTGATCGTGCTTGTTGATGATCTGAAGGGAGTGCGCTGTTCTCTCTCTCTCTCTCTCTCTCTCTCTCTGTGTGTGTGTGTGTGTTGTCCCTGATAATGTCAATAGACTGGTCTGTCTTAGCAACTGGTTAAAGCGTCACCTTACAATTATAAGGTTCTGTCTGACATTTTTGTCAAAATTGAGTTATTGACATATTCTTATTAAATGACAACTTATTTATATTATGGGATGTTGTTTTATAAGTTGTTTACATTTTAAGACCTTTTATAAAAACAAAAACAAATGTTACACACATGCTGTTTGGTATGGAATGCAAAAACTTTGAAGCTCAATATCTCA
>CAIGQZ010001206.1:2097673-2141068 GCA_903798205.1 Danio tinwini | reverse complement strand
TATATATATATATGATGGGTCAAAAACACCATTCAGCGTGACAGCCTTTATGATAGACAGTTAACGTTATGTGAACATTGCAGCATGATATGAACCGTGGGTAGCTAACGGTAGTTAACTTGTCTAGCTATTATGGATAGCTCAAACTACTGTTTTGTGTATTATATTATCTTAAACTTGACATGTTTCTTCAAATCTGATGGTAGAGTATGCACTTCACTCTATATGAACTGTCTTTCACTCCGACAAATGCAAACATTGGTTCTAAATAGGGTCACGGGTGGTCTTTTTCCTCATCGCCATGAACAGTTGAAAGTGAAGGAGTTGAAGGTGGAATTTCTGGGTTTTCCATGTCTAAAACAAACTAAAGTGCTCTCAATGCAGGCAGGCAGCACTGTCTTCTTTGATCATCTGATCAATGAATGATTGATTCGTAACATTTTTATAATTGTAACGAGTAACTATGCAACACATAAAAAATCTACTGGAGTAAAAGTATTAAGCTCATCGAAAATATGTACTGAAGTAAAAGTAGAAGTAGGAGAAGAAAACAATACTCCAGTAGAGTACAGATACAACCTTTTAGCACTTAAGTACAGTAGTGAAGTAGTTCTACTTCGTTACTATACATGTCTGGTGCTGTGTAATTGCAATCAATCGTGTACGAGTCACCTTTAAAAGATGATAAATGTAAGCAGGTCATCAAAAAAAATCCGAATTGACCATCAAGGTCTGCAATGTAAATACTCTGATATGCTACAGGAGAAAAGCCTGTCAGTAGAGTTTGATATTTTCTATTTAAATATTAACAAATATTTTGCAGTGTTTGCATGTTCATTGCACAGAATTCAATTTAAACTAATATAAAACTATTGCATACATAAAATTATGGGAATAATTATGGAAATTGTATACATAAAAAATGGAAGTAAATTCATTACAAGGTCATTAAAATATATCTAAATTGTTTTGCATTTTGTGATTTTTTTATGTATTTAATTTAAAAAAATGTATTTTCCATTCATATATTAGCAAAATATTTGAATTTTAAGATTATTCCATTGATATTCATCATTAAGGATTTCTTTAAAATAGTGTAAAAATCTCGTCTCGTTGTTGTGAACTCAATCTTGTGTCTTGTCTCGTCTCGTGGAGTAGGCATCTCATCACACCTCTAGTAATTAGGCAAGTCATTGTATAACAGCGGTTTGATCTGTTGACAATCCCAAACAAATATTGCTTAAGGGGGCTAATAATATTGACCTTAAAAAAGGTTAAAAAATTTTAAAACTGCTTTTATTCTAGCCGAAATAAAACAAATAAAACTTTTTCCAGAAGAAAAAATATTATAGGAAATACTGTGAAAAATTCCTGAATCTGTTAAATAACAGGGAAATCTATTAAAAAATAAATTCACAAAAGGGCAAATATTTCTGACTTTAGCTGTATGTGATGCTGTGTTTGAGCTGCTCTCTGTGTGTTCTTGCAGAAAAACCTTACATTGAACTTACACCCATCCTGTCCTCTGAACACAAAGGGAACGGAACGAATGTTGTGCGCATGCATGGAGATCAGCTTGAGCTCAGTGTGCACATCCAAGCATATCCAGAAGTTGAATGGGCTTTCTGGAAAACTCCAAGATCAAATCACAGCTATGAGGAGACATTTCACAAGATTCACGACAGGTTAAACTGCCTTTTGTTTTCTTTATATAGCATGTGTGCTCATTTATAATGTCACTTGAGCTCAGTCTTAAAGAATAGGTGTTTTAAAGTGGACCTATTATGAGTCCCTAATCTGTGTTTTCCTTCGGCTTAGTCCCTTTATTCATCAGGGGTCGCCACAGCGGAATGAACCCCTAGCATATGTTTTACACAGCAGATGCCATTCCAGCTGCAACCCAGTACTGGGAAACACCCATACACACTCATTCACACAAATACACTACGGCTAGTTTAGTTTATTCAATTCACCTATAGCACATGGACTGTGTGGGAAACCAGAGCACCCAGACGAAACCCACGCCAACACGAGGAGAAACTCCTCACAGAAATGTCGGGACTCGAAACCAGCGATCTTCTTGCTGTGAGGCAGTAGTGCTAACCACTAAGCCACCATGCCGCCTTGAACAAGTTCATTTTGTCAGCTAATTCTATCAGTGTGCTTATGTTTGACAGTTATAACTACATGGCCACAATCCTGCTCAAAAATGTTGGAGCACAAGACTACGGTGACTTCATCTTCACCGCCGCCAGCACCAGTGTCAATGCCTCTATTATTTTCACAGTACATGCCTACCGTAAGTTCAGTTGGTTAATAAAGAACACACTGCCTCACCTAGCGAACCCAAAACGGCATAATTTCTGTCCTTTCTAAACCTACAGAGAAGCCCAAAACAGTTATTAAGTGGGAAAATGGAGTTGTCAGTTGTTCAGCCATTGGTTATCCCATGCCTAGCATCCGGTGGTTCCAGTATGAAGATACAAGAGCTTTGTATGTGCCCTTTTTTTTTTTGGAAACTAGTTGTGTAAAGATGGACTGGCATGAGAATGCTCTAATTGTCTCTAATTTTGATTTGATGGCAGGTGTAGTGACAACCGTACATCAGATGTGGAATTAATGGCCAACCAATACATTTCTGAGCAAAGCGGAGAGTATGAACCAGTGCTGGTGAAGAGTGCATTACCAGAGATTACAGCTAATGCTGATTTAATATTTGAGTGCGTGGCAACAAACACCGCAGGAGACGATTGTGACTTCTATACCTTTACATTTTCAGGTAAAAAAAAAATTGTGTACTTGCTGTAGTTCAAACAGGACCACTTTAGACTTAAATACTTTGGTATTGTTCTTGCTTCATGGTCATTAGCACATACAACAAATCGGATTTTACCCCACTGAACCATAAGGTAGGAAAAAAGGATTAATTTGGGTTGTATTATAAAGACTTGGTGATTGATCCTAGGATGTCTTTGCTGTAACTTGCTGTGGAGAAGGTCTGTAACGGTTAGAATTTGAGGGATGGGTAGTGGGAAATGAAAGGAGATGACAGCCAAAAGATGCACAAGTATATTTGAACTTATAAAAACTGGTTGTGAACTGTTTAAGTGTACTTACCTGGGGGTGCGTTTCCCAAATCCATCGTTAGCCAACTAAGGTCACAAGTTCCGTCGTTACAAAGATAGTTAATTAAATTTCCGTTGCATGGACCTGGCTCTTCGTCCCTCCCCCTTATCAGTCTATGCTCATCTGGAAGCTGCACCTTGGCGTCCTATGTAACATCCTGGTTTCTGTTTTTGTATATTTCAGTTCTGTGTTTTCATGTCACTTCCTGTCACCGTAGTTTATCCTAATTATTTTGTTACTATTTGAGTAAATTGTCTTCACCCCCTCATCAGCTAGTTTAGTTAATTGTTTCCTTGTGTACTTATACCCTGTTCCGTTAGTCCTTCATTATCATTAGTTTTAAGTCACTCCCATGATGTCTGCGTGTTTCACTAGTTGTTAAGTTTTAGTTCAGTTTGTTTAGTAAACATTTGTTGACTGCACGTGGATCCTTACCTCTGTTTATTTCCTGCACTACGCCAGACGTGACATGTAGCGAGTCATTCTTCTACAGTATATACTGTCCATTCTGGTTTTACTTTGCGCACTCCATCTTAATTTTGCATGTCAGCAGTATCACATGATACCAAATAGGCTTTACCTAATAGCAGCCCATATTGCATTTGAAATGGACTTGTCCTAATGAAGCATCTTAAATGTGTTTATAAGGTCCTCGCCCTACATCGGTGTGGTCAACTTCAGTGCTGATCAGTCTTGGTCTCTCTGGAGCTCTCTCTGTGGCAACTTTATGGATGCTGATTCTCCTCTACAAGCACAGAAAGGTATCTTTTATTTACTTGAGTTGTACTCACAAATCATGCAAATTAAACAGTTTGTTTAACCTGATTCTTTAAGGCACAGAAGTATGAGATTCAATGGAAAATCATTGAGGTAAATGATGGGAACAACTACACATTCATTGACCCCAGCCAGCTTCCATACAACAAGAAACTGGAGTTTCCTCGAAATAAGCTAAAGCTTGGTACTTACACTGTGTTTTACATTACCATAGTTTTGTAATGATAAGAAATAACCTCTGCAACAACGTAATGCTTGTACATCAGGACAGGTTCTTGGAGCTGGAGCGTTTGGGAAGGTGGTGCAGGCAACTGCTATTGGACTGGTCAAGGAAGAAACCATTACACGAGTGGCGGTGAAAATGCTCAAGCGTAAGTTTAATACATATTAAGGCTTCTCACACTAGAAATTGTTAACCCTGGGCATCATAAACACATGGATAAACAGAACCTGTGTCATCTGTAATCATGTTTCATAAGGCTCATACTTGGGGTTCACAAATAACTCTGGGTATTCATTAGCAGATGTTTCACTCCGTAACATAGGGTCGGGTGCAACAGAGGTGAAGATCCAAGTGCAGTTTATTAAAGAGAATCATCAGGCAGACAACGGTCAAAACAGGAGCAAACTGGAGCATATAGGTAATCCAAGGGCGTAGACTGAAACAGGTGAAAGGTCAGGACAGGTGGCAAAGCAACAAGAACAATAATCAAAAGCAGGGATCGAAATCACGATAAGGCTAGACAAGAATAACACTTAGAAATATTCACAAAAAACAAGACTCAGCCAAGTGTGTGAGAAAGTAATGTGTATAAATAGTCTATGTGATCAGTCGATCATGGGCTTCAGCTGTGTGTCAGTGTCTGAATGATTAGCTGTGTCCAAAATTACATACATCCATACTATATAGTATGCTAAACAGTATGCGAGCCGAGTAGTATGTCAGAATTCATAGGATTAAAAAGCAGTATGCAAGAAATATCTGGATGACCTACTACTTCCGGCGAGAATTCATGAATTCAAATAACATTTACATTTAGCAGACACTTTTGTCCAAAGTGACTTTCAATTGTAAAGGCATTCAGCGATCCAACAAGAAGTGGCAATACACACAAGAAGTGCTGATTATACAAAGGAACTGTTAGTGCTCAGAGAAGTGCTAGAGTAAGGTTGTATTTTTTTATAGATAGAGAGAGAAGAGTGTTTCTACACGTGGTTTGTCAAGCCCGCTCACCTGTCTGAGGCACACTCAGTTTGGGGTTGTCATGTACTGTGAAACCCATTTTAACATTCTTATTTTCTAAACCAAACAGCTCGCGCCCGCTTTGAAGAAAAAGAAGCACTCATGTCTGAACTGAAGATCTTAAACTATATTGGGCCACATGAAAACATAGTCAATCTGCTGGGGGCATGCACTCAGGGAGGTAAGTCAAAGTTGTATTTTAATCACTATAGTGCAACATAAAAAATGTATAAATAAAAATAGGCTATCAATTAGCACAGTTATTGAAAGTGACTTACAGTATACATACACAAAAAAACAACTGCACATTTCTCTCTACTTACGTCAGAATTATTAGCCCTCCTGTGTAGACCATTTCAATGTGGTCATATCATTGGCCAACAAACATTTCCTGCTTCTTATTTCACTCTATACAAGAGGCAATATCATAGATATCATAGCATTATTTTTTTAATATGTAGACCTTTTTGGATTTTCAGAAGCTATGGAAATTAAAAATGTAAAACAGAAAATACAATTGGACCACTGTTATTGTTTACATTCCTCAAAATGGTCTATACCCCCCCCCCATTTCTGTTCAATGGTAAGATTTTTCTTCAACACATTTCTAAACATAATAGGTTCAATAACTCATTTCTAATAACTGATTTTTTTTTTATATCTTTGCCATGATGCCAGCACATAATGTTATACTAGCTATTCTTTAAGATACTAGTTGTTATGGACAGAATGCTGGACAAAAGGCGGGTTAAAAGAGTTTATTGCATCAAAGTCAAAAATAGGCAGTCTGCCGTTCAAAAGCAGAACTGATAAGTAAAACGCAGAGCTGGATCTTCTAAAAACACAAAAAGCCACCAGCTCGGCCTGTACAGAGAGGAAGGCTGGAGGATCCGGTTAGCCCACTGCTACATGGAGAACACCCGACATCAACGAGCTGGCAGTCTGGGCAAGAGCGACAAGTGAAACAAAACCTCACAGTTCATTCATCAAACTGTTCAAGCAGATGTTGAACGAGACAGGACTGGACAGAACAAAGACGCTATGCTGAGTTTTGCAGACTAGAGATGACACACGTAACATCAATAAACTGACAATAGAGGGTAAGAAAAGCAAGGAAGATATAGGGATGCCTATAACAGACATCCCAAGTCTCCCGCAAATGCATAGAGACTCCCGAATGCCCGCAAACGCATGATAATCTCCTGGAAATCGAGCATCTCCCTCCCAGTCTGCAAATACATTGCGCACCCCTCTCCCACCCCTCATCTCACCTTGTCGCGCACCTCCCCCTCCCCGTCTTCACATACGTCTCGCGCAATCACCCTCCCTCCAAAACCGGTTTTCACATATGTCGCAACCCCCTCCCCCCCAACAAATTCTCATTAGATTATAAGTAGGGTTGGGGTTAGGGTTAGGGCGTACTCACACTATGTAGAGTTGGCTTAAACTCTCCCGAAGCATGTTTGTGTTCCCCTCTCTCCTGTTTTGAGGAATCCCCCCTTCCACCCCTAATCCTCCTCCTTTCCGAGATGGGTGGCACGGTGGCCCAGTGGTTAGCACTGTTGCCTCGCAGTAAGAACGTCACTGGTTTTAGTCCTTACCAAGCCAGCCAATGTTTCTGTGTGGAGTTTACACGTTCTCCCCGTGCTCATGTGGGTTTCCCCGGGTTCCCCGGTTTCCTCCCACCGTCCAAAAACATGCAACTTAAGTTAATTGACAAATCCAAATCGGCACTATAGACATGCTCCTAGTAAGTAGTTATCTCTTAAGAGCAATCCCTATCTGTTCATTAGCTACTACAAGCAGGGGAGTTCTCGAGATCTACCTGAGCTCAAACTCCCCTCTCACCTTGCAAACAGGAGGGAGCCCCGGGCTCGAGGATCTTATGAGCTCAGGGCTCTCTCTCCCGGGACAGCATGCCAAACAAGCTTTATAATCAATCATTAGCTAAGTGTGAACTCTTAAAACTATGACAATTTGCGTTTATTGAACTGTAAGAATGATTAATAAATCCATATGAAACAGTCCCTTAAAAGTCACGTCTCGTCTTCAGTTTCAGGCTCAGGAAACACACTCTTACGACAATTCATAACTTTTTGATTTAGTGGCTAATTTGTATGAATTCGTACGATCTAATTCGTACAATTTAGTACGATTTGCTTATCACCCAATGACGGTTGGGTTTAGGAGCGGGGTTGGGTGCCACACCTACTTTTTAAAATCGTACATTTTTGTATGACTCAACTCAAACGAATTCATATGAATTAGCCACTAAACTGACAAAACGTTAAATACTTACATTTCCTCGTGAGCTCAGGCTGGCTCAGGTGCGCTTTGCACACACTAAAGCATACCGCGAAAAGCCTAAGTAAACCGTGCTCTGGCATACCTTTTCCAACCGGGCCAGGGCCAGCCAGCTGAACCACACCTGAGCCCGATTCAGAGCACTCACACTTCTCAAACAAACCAGGAAACTCTCTTAGGGTTAGTTGACATGTACTTGCAAAGTCTCTTATAGTCAATTAAATGTCTGTTGAAGGAGCAGTATCAGCAGATATTAAGAAGAGAGTCTACTAATACTCAAATGGACCATCAAAATAAAGTGTTACCCATCATTTAATTTCAAACATCGTCAAAACAACTCACAGGAGGGCTAATAATTCTGACTTTTACTGTGTATACTCAGTGGTGATAGTTCATTTAAAATGACTGCCTTGGTTGTGTGTTAAAAAAGGTATGCATAAAAAAATACAAATAACTTTTTTTTGTTGACATTTAATTAATCTAAGTATAACTCAAGAACAGGGCATCCGCTGCATAAAACATATGCTGGATAAGTTGGTGGTTCATTCTACTGTGGCGATCCCAGATTAATAAAGGGACTAAGCCGAAAAGAAAACGAATGAATGAATTACTCAACAACATGAATTAATAAACAAATCAATCAATAAGTCAGCCAATCTGTGAATGCTGGTGGTTTTAGATTCTTTGCTTGTTGTTGGTTAATTTCTGAATTTGGTCTGATTTAGGACCCATGCTGATGATCACTGAGTACTGTTGCCATGGCGATCTCCTCAACTTCTTGCGTCAACGAGTAGAAACATTTGTGAACACTGTTCTTGGTGTTCAGAGTTTTGCCGAAGATTCAATCCTGTACAAAAATGTGACTGTCCAAAAGAAACATCCCACAAGGTACGTCTCTTCTTAATGTGTCAAGTGATAATGGTAGACTTGTTCCACTTTTGTTAAATGAATTGAGTGCATTTTAATAAAATATTTGAAATAAGAAATTAATGGTGGCTCAGTGGTTAGTACTGTGGCCTCACAGCAAGAAGGTTGCAGGTTCTAGTCCTGGCTTCACCAGTTGGCGTTTCTGTTTTAGAGTGTGCATGTTCTCCCCTGTTGACGTGGGTTTCCTCCAGGTGCTCCAGTTTCCCCCACAGACCAAACACATGTAGAGAAATTGAATAAACTAAATTGGCTGTAGTGTATGAGTCAACATAGACTCATTCTGAAAACGCAGCCCTATATACATTTCTGGAGATTGTGAATTATGTAGCCAGAAGTACGTATGGCTGCATCTAATCTTTAAAACAAATGCTACAGGGCAGTATGACGCCGTTCCTTTTTGCACTTATCAGCTGATCGCTTACCTCCGTATGGACGGCTTTCCCGCTGTTTCCAGTTTGTCCAGTTAGCTCGCAATGTATGTTGACGAACTTGAGAGGAGTTGACCACGATGACAGGGTTCGAGTCCTGCGAAGAACAGTTCTAAAAAGCGGGTAAGACAAAAACTGAACCCAAAAAATAAAATAACCAAGTAAATAACAGGGTGAGAATGAGTTAAAATGTAAAAACATGGTAAAAAAATCAGACGAAGGCTTTTCTTTTTTTAGATTGCTTTTGAAAACTGTCAGTTGGGTTTAGAGAAGTGGGTGGACGCTGGTCTATCGGTGCTTTGAAAAATACTATCAGTTGGGTTTAGGGATGGAGGAGGTTGAGTCAGTCAGTTGACAGCGGCCTCTGGTGGATTTACGTGAGACGAGCAGGCGCGAATGGCACTCACGAGAGAAATTTGAGAACTGAAAAAGCATACAGAACGGCCTCTGGTGGATTTACGAAAAACAAAAACTGCCCAAAAACGTAGTTCCCGGGACGTATTTGACGCTCTCCAGAAATATATATACATTTTCAGAATAAGCCTGGGTTGGTATTGGTGTCTATGGGTGTTTCCCAGAACTGGGTTGCGGCATCCGCTGCATAAAACATATGCTGGAACAGTTGATGGTTCATTCCGCTGTGCCGACCCCTGATAAATAAGGGACTAAGCTGAAGGAAAATGAATAAATGGTTGAAGGTTTGTGTGTGTGGTGTGTGAGTCTGTTTTTGATCAAAGTTTAAAACAAGTCTTCCTAAGTGTTCACATTAATCAAAATAAGCTGGAAAACCTCTGCTTGGGCAGAGAGCAGGCCATGTTTATTAGCTGTTCCCATTCAATCCAATCAAATGCATTTTTCACCACCTCTGGATTCAGTAGCGACTTTTTATATTTTACTTCATGTACTCCCTTTTCTTTTAGGAACGCTTACTCTGGTTCAGACAGCTACAGGGACACACCGTCAGCACAGATGCCAAAACAGCCTTTTCAGGGTAAAGAAATATGTTCTTCAAAACATTCTGTGAATGAATGGCCTTCTCATTATGCTAATATTTGACTTTTTCAACAGAGTCCTGTAATGAAGAATTAGAGGACATGTTGGCATTGGATAACCTTGATTTGCTCAAGTTCTCATATCAAGTGGCACAGGGAATGGACTTCCTGGCTTCCAAAAATGTAATATTTCTTGGTTATATATCACATATAAATAAGTATTGAACACGCCACCATTTCTCTCAGAAAACATATTTCTAAAGATGCTGTTGACTTGAAATTTTCACCGAATGTTGGTAACAACCATATAAATCCATATATGCAAAGAAAACAAAACTAATCAGTTTACAAACAAAGTTCTGTGTAATAAAATCAAATTATACAGGGGAAAAGTATTGAACACATGAAGAAAGGAAGGTATAGTTCGGCAGTGAAAACCCAGACAGCAGCTGAAATCTCTCAGTAGTTCTTCAGCAACCCTCTGCCCTTCCTCAGTGTAAATGAATATCAGCTGCTTCAGTCCAGCATCTACATTAGCAGGAGGATGAAGATGAAACCATTTCAGCAAGACAATGATCCAAAACACAGCCAAGGAGACTCTCAAATGCTTTCAGAGAAAAACAATCAAGGTGTAGAATGGCCCAGCCAATCACCTGACATTAATCCAATGGAAAATGCAAATAAAGCTCAGATTTGATAGACGAGATCCACAGAAGCATCAAGATTTTGACACTCAGTTGTAGTCTGTGAGAAAGTCTTGCATGAGCAATGCATGTGACTTCATTCTTCATGAGAGGTGTGTCATTCTTATTACACATAACTCATGTTTCAGATGTTTTTGTTTTGTTTTATTTTTATGTTTGTATTGTTTGGGTTTTCACCAAAATCTGCTTGAATTCCATGTCAACAGCTCCTTTAGAAATATTATTCCCAGAAAAAAAAATGCTCAAAAATAAGTCTGCTTTAATTCCCCCGCTGTATGTGTGTCCGAATTGTAGCGAGTGGATTCTTTAACATTTTATTTAAAATATGATTAACAGTATGAAAGAACGGTCTAAGTGTTTAATGTCTGTACAATGTTTTAATGCTTAACAGTTTTATAGTCTGAAAGTTAACAATTGTTAAATTGGTGTATGCCATAAAAAATGCTTCTCAACCAAGACTGCATTTGTATTGAATTAGCTATTTGTTTATTTATAAACCAGCCTCTGTAATTATAAAACTGTCATTATAAAATGCTGTCTGTTATCAGTGTATTCACAGAGATTTGGCAGCACGGAACGTTCTTGTGGCTGACTGCCGCATTGTCAAGATCTGTGATTTTGGCCTTGCACGAGACATCATGAACGACACCAATTATGTAGTAAAAGGCAATGTAAGTATTTCCTTACGTAAGTATTTTCAATGAGAAAACAATCTGAAAAGTTACGATACACTTTTTTAATTTGTTAATTTACAGATTAACTTCACAAAACTCACTAGATAGTGACTATTTTGCATTTAAACTAATCTTTTGTGGATTAGTGCTACAGTTCAAAAAGGCCTTCCTAGCAAGCACAGGATGTCAACATGACGTCAGATTTACGTTGTATTCTAACGTTGTGGGGACCTCACAATTAGTTTGGACATGAATATCAGATTGACGTCAGAACTCAACGTCAGGCCGACGTCAATGACCAACATCCGTCCAAAATCAACCAAATACTGATGAATAATGATGTTACTGCTTGACGATGTGTGGATGTTACCACTTTGAAGTTTAGCAAACGTTGGATTTTGGTTGCCCTACCTGACGAATAAATGTCAGTGTTTGACATTGGTTTAAGATGTTGGCTCGACGTTGGATTTTGGTCACTTTCCAACACAACCTAAAATCAACCAAATATCAACTCCATCTGACGTCGTAGATGGACGTCAAAATAACATTGTCCTTAAATGCTGGCTAGAGATTGAATTTTGGTCACCTTACGTCACAACCTATATCTAACCTAATATTAACGTCTTATGACATTGTGTGCCTGCTGGGTTTTCAATGAGTAGACACAAAAATAAAGTATTTTGCAGGCATATCTAAAAGATTTCTTTAGTTTAACACCAGCAAGAAGGACGCTGGTTCAAGTCCCGACTGGGCCAGGTTGTATATCTGTTCTCTTAGTGTTCACTGTCATCCCCTTATGATGCCAAGTTGCACCTTTCTGGAAAGGGGCTATTATAATGGGTATGGACTTTGTTGTGTATTTTGACCAAGTATTCCTTTGTTCTGTTTTACCACCACCATTAGTTTATTATCAGTATACGTCTTTGCCATTTAGTTCATTCATCTCCATAAGTATTTAGGTTTCCCTTTCTGTTCAGTTAATTGCCGGTTATCATCTGTGTGTATGTTTCTTTTTAAACTTATGTTGGCGTTTGCCTATTTGCATTATTAAATCTTTTTGGATTTCCTTAATCTCTCATGAACTCTTTCCTAAACCTGCACATGACAACCTTACAGGAAAGAATTTCTTGATTTTGCATTTCTTGAGTTCCCACATTTTCCTGGCTACTATGAAAGCTCTTTACATGCTGTTGCTTTGGTTTTACAGGCACGGCTGCCAGTGAAATGGATGTCACCTGAAAGCATTTTTGAATGTCTGTACACAGTCCAAAGTGATGTCTGGTCATATGGTGTCCTTTTATGGGAGATTTTTTCCTTGGGTAAGTAAATATAAAACATGCAAACTTATTAAAAAAAAAGTTAGTGTACTGATGAAAACATTTACTACAAACGAAGAGGTCTAAAGGCATTTTGTTGCCATTAATAAGACTAGTATATACACATGTACATATCATGTTTTTCAAGGTATGAGTCCTTACCCCAATGTTGCGATTGATGCCCAGTTCTACAAGATGATAAAAGACGGTTATCACATGCCACAACCAGATTTTGCTCCACATGAAATGTGAGTTAATGAACATTTGTAAATTTATGAAAATAAACAAGAAATAGTAAGCCAATTATAAAAATGACTCTAACTCTTGTAGGTACACAATCATGAAAATGTGCTGGAGACAGGAACCAACTACACGGCCAACCTTTGCTGACATCACAGAACTTATTGCAAAATTGCTGCCAATGGAAACCAGTGAGGTGAGCAGTCAAAAGTTTTTATCTTCTTAAAAATTCAGCACATTCAGAAGGGCACATCCCTATGCCCTAAGCCAGGGGTCACTAATCTCAGTCCTGGAGGGCCAGTGTCCCTGCAGAGCTTCGCTTCAACTTGCCTCAACACACCTGCCTGGAGGTTTCAAGTATACCTAGCATGACCTTAATTACCTGGTTTGGGTGTGTTTGATTAGGGTTGAAGCTAAATTCTGCAGGAACAAGTTTGATGACCACTGCCCTTATCCCTTCGAAGGGTTTACCCTCTGGAGTAACAGTATTGAAGAGATTAGGGTATAGGGATGAGCTCTTCTGAATGAAAGGCAGTGTGTGACAACAAACAACTTCCCTTTGCGAAGGATTAATGGGGCCCTGAAGTGACCATCAGTTGTATTCTTGGAAATTCAATTCAATTTAATTCATCTTTATTTGTATAGCACTTTTATAATGTGGATTGTGTCAAAGCAGCTTCACACAGAAGATTATAATGAATTGAAAGTGTCAGTTCAGTTTTCAGAGTTTAAGTTTAGTTCAGTTTAGCTCAGTTCAGTTCAGTGTGGTTTAATATTCACTGCTGAGAGTCCAAACACTGATGCGCAGCTCTACAAGTCCCGAACCATGCAAGCCAGTGGCGACAGCGGCGAGGAAAAAACTTCACCAATTGGCGTAAGTGAAGGGTAAAAACCTAGAGAGAAACCAGGCTCAGTTGGGCACGACCATTTCTTCTATGGCCAAACATCTAGGGCAGAGCTGCAGTATAGGCGCCGGAATCTGGAGAACGCTGGACGTCAGCAAAGACTCGGCTGTCCCTGGAGGATCCTTTGAAATCCTTTAAAGTGGCCAGTTTGGAGCACTTAGGTTTGGAACACTTCAATATGGCAGCCATGATTGTTTTCTCTCTAAAGTGCCCTTCACAGGGTGATATATCCCATTTGGAACACACTGAGATTTTATTGGACTATGTCCACAATTCCTCAACCAAATGCCCATATTGCCCATTTCAGAATTCTGTAATAACACAGGGCTCCCACCGATTCTGTGCATTCAACCAGTTTACATGTGCACATTCCACAGCTTGTATTTCTCTCTTTGATGTACATAACTTCACTCACTTCAATGACCGTCTGGTTCAGCTCAGCTGCCAAAACCGACCTCCGTAGACTACAGCGAATAGTCCGGACTGCTGAACGAATCACTGGCACTACCCTTCCCACACTTCAAGAACTGTACTCTTCCAGAGTGAGTAAAAGGGCTCGTAAAATCACTCTGGACGCCTCACACCCAGCACACTACCTGTTCGAACTGTTACCGTCTGGTCGGCGCTACAGAGCACCAAGCACAAAAACAGATAGACACAGGAAAAGTTTCTTTCCTCAGGCCATCTACCTCATGAATAGTTAAATATTCCCCTACTGTGCAATAAACGTGCAATACTTTCTCATACGCACTTGTACACAGCACCTTATAACCTGTATATTTACAACATATCTCTACATACATTCAACATCCAGATCTTTTTGACTGACTGCATCTCTGTTTAATGTTTATTGCCTTTCTTTACTTGTATTTAATTTTGTGTTGTCACTCGTCACTTTATGTACACTGAAAGCTTCTGTTGCCAAAACAAATTCCTTGTGTGTGTGAAGCACACTTGGCAATAAAACTGATTCTGATTCTGATAATAACATGACCAGGTATATACAATTAATGGACAGGATGAAAGAATATGGAAGGAAGTAGTATTACCGATCTGATGTTGGAATTTAACATTGCTGTTCCCCGGTAAATTACATGACCCAACTGTAAAGACGTTTGACACACCTGAAGGCAAAGTGAAACCCACTGGCATGAGCGAATAATACATGTGAACTGATATAGCGCAACATAAACATGAATAAACCTCTGAATGCACACAAGCTTAGTCAAACCTTTCAACAAAGTTGTCCTAAATCACGGTTGCCTAAACTCGGTCCTAGAGGGCAGATCGGTGTCCACCAAAGTTTAATTCTAAAATGCTTTAACACACCTGCCAGGAAGTTTCTATTATGCTAGTCAAGAACTTGATTAGCTGGTCTAATTGGGGTTAAAGCTTAACTCTGCAGGACACTGGCCCTCCAGGACCAAGTTTCCAAGCCACCAATGACCAAGTCCAAGTCACTTCACTTCAAATGTTGACTGTTGTTGAAGTAAACTGTGCAACCTAATAGTGAAAAAAAAACCTGTTCATGTGTTTACTCTCACGGTAATTTAAAACAGTTGTTGATTTTTAAGCAGATGTCACTAGCATGGACTGTGTCACGCTATGAGGCAGACTTTATTTTAGGGATGGAAAGAAATGGAGTTATCGGAACTAGTGCTTGGGATGGTAAGGGAACAGTGTTAAGGGAACAGTGGGATAAAGGGAAATGGAAGTAAGAGAATAATGATTGAGTAGGTAGGTTCATTTGGCATCCCACAATGATGCCCTGAGTCTCAAAGTGGCCGTAACGTCTCTGTAATGTTTTAGTACAGTGATTCGGAATCGGGAGGGGGTGTTTGAGAGAACAAGACAAACAGTGCTAGAGGGCTGATTTGCCTTACATAAGTTTAGGAAGTAGGTGATTGGATAAGGAGGAAAAGTGAGGTGTGGTCCTGCTCTCGAACTTCTGTTAACTAGTCAACTCCATTTAATTTAGCTGTTATGGTTTTTAAATGCTTTTCCTCTTCAACAGAACAATGAAAACATGTATCCAGACCTTCGAAGGCACGTGATGGCAAACCATTGCAACACCTCTCCAGTCTGCACTCATCCAGCCTGCAGTGAAGAGGCCCAGCCATTAATGAGGAGCACAACCTAACATACAAAATCCGACATTCCACGACTCCGGGAAGCTTCGGGAGTCTTCCTCTTATTGATAGTTGCTCCCTGATGCTCGCAAACTAGGTCTGCATTCCAATTCACTTTTAGAGACACACTTGTAAACTACCCTTCCCTTGTTCCCGCGGGGGAATCTCTGCCACCATTTAAAAGTGCTTTCCACTTCATCAAGTGAACGAAGGAAGTATACATGGATATACCCTCTATCCCTTGATTTTGACAGAGGAAGTGAGTACTGTATATGTCCACTCCGGTACCTATATGTGCCAGGATGCAATGCTATTGTAATGTCCAAGTGCTTAAGGGTTTAGGGCACTCCATTTAAACCCACTCAGATGTTCCGCCAGTAGTGGATACTTGTGTAACATAACCAATGACGTACATCCGAGAGAACGAGACAGAGGGTAAGTTAGCAAGTGAAGGGCATAAAAAATTGGACTGTAATGCAGACTAGATATAATATCCCATAAATCATGGAGGCGAGAGGGAGTGAGAGCAAGTTTTAAGAGAGTTTCACATGTAGTTATAAAGTAGACCTTAAATTACAAGAATAGTCGCAGTAAAATCCCTGCAGTGTAAACTTTGAAACCATGCTAAAAAAAGGTATCTTTTCATCTTAAAACCTGTTTTTGTCCTAAGCATCTGCAACAGCGGTGTGCTAAATTTCTATTTCAGCAACAGTTTTGTATTTACACATCTTTGCAGCAAAACAGAAACATATCAATCACAATCATCACCTCAGGTACTGATTATGTGCTTTCAAGAGTTCACACTTAGCTGATGATTGATGATTTAAAGCTTGTTTGGCATGCTGTCCCAGGAGAGAGCCTTGAGCTCATAAGATCCTCGAGCCTGGGGCTCCCTCCCGTTTGCAATGTGAGAGGGGAGTTTAAGCTCAGGTAGATCTCGAGAACTCACCTGCTGTAGTGGCTAATGAACAGCTAGAGATTGCTCTTAAGAGATAACTAATTACTAGAAGCATGTCTATGGTGCCGATTTGGATTAGTCAATAAACTTAAGTTGTATGTTTTGGACGGTGAGAGGAAACTGGGGAACCCAGAGGAAACCCACATGAGCACGGGGAGAACGTGTAAACTCCGCACAGAAACATCAGCTGGCTTGGTAAGGACTAGAACTAGAACCAGTGCCACCCATCTAGGAAAAGAGGAGAAGTAGGGGTGGAAGGGGGGATTCCTCAAAACGAAGATGGCTGTTATATGGAACTTAGGGTATTTATAGTGGCTTAGGAATCATCTGATTGGTGAATCATAATTTGAATAATGCGGGACCCGCCGTAAGCAATCATAAGCACATGATCCTCTCGAAATTAGTTTATAAATAAACTTCACTTGTTCAGTGTTAAAATGCTACCACTGTGAGTTTGAACACCATTTTACATGACATTTGTTGCCACGATTTATTGCAAACCAACCGCATCAACCACTCAGCATATGTTCTTTTAATAATGTTAAATTGGTTTAATGTGTATTAATTATATTATAACCCTTAAGACTTCAATGGGAGTGCAGTGGTTTAAATGAATGGTTGGAATCTTGTTTTGTCACATGTAGTTAGGACACAGTCTATGAACAAATATCCTTGTCAGGAATATGCACTCAAACCATTTCATTCGGCAATACATTATTAAGATAAAGATGTGGTGGTATCGATAGTTTGCCATGAAGGCAATTTAAAGGCCCTTGTATTTAAGTCTTTGGAAAAGTTTGGTGTAGTCGGATGATACTACAGGTCCATGGAAACTTTGGCTAAAAATATTAGGGAAGTAAAAATGTAATATATATTACATTGCAAACCACAGGAGAGGGCAAATTGCTCAGCAGGATAGCGCACCTTTTTATACTTCAGCCTCCACATCAAAATTCTTGAAAGCAAAGATCAAGGTGCTCCAGGATTGGCCAGCCCAGTCACCAGACATGAACATTAGTGAGCATGTCTGGGGCACCATGACATTATATTCTATAAATTACATTGTTTCTGTTTTGTGACAAGACTTTTGTCTAAGCAAAGTCAAACCTTACTGTCAAAAAACTAAAAGTCAAGGCATGATTATATTTTATTTTGGTCAAATAAGCATAATCTAGAGGCCTTTGCCTTTTATATAAGCCACTTCTGATGCCAAATGAATAACTAGAAGTTATTATTTCTTGTTCCTAAAACTTGGATAGGCGACAAGACTTTTGTCAGGCTGTATGTATAATCAAAATTATGATTAAAAACCTAAGGTATTACACATTAAAGAAACAATAAATGCATGTCTATACTGTAAATAAATAAAAAATATGGGGGGAGGAAGGGTAACCTCTCTGAAAAGAGTTTGTGCCGGGTGAGATGTATGCAAAAAACAACTCCTACAAAAATTTTTCTGTTTCTGAGCACCAGCACTAGAATTCTCTAAATCAGGGGTGTCCAAACTCGGTCGTGGAGGGCCGGTGTCCTGCTGAGTTTAGTTCCAACTTGCTTTAACACACCTGCCAGGAAGTTTCTAGTATATCTTAGAGCTTGATTAGCTGGTTCAGGTGTGTTTGATTGGGGTTGGAGCTAAACTCTCCAGGACACCGGCCCTCCAGGAAAGAGTTTGGACACCCCTGCTCTACATAGTGTGGTGTATTTTTAAATCTTTATAATGATAACTTTGTGATATCATACTATACACTTTATGACTCATTTTGTAGCGTGATTTATTATTTCATTATCAAACACTTTTTTTTTTAAATGGCAGCTAACTTTTTTGCATTTTTCCAATAATTCTCTTTGCAAATATGTTATGAATTTGCATAGTGTACAAACACATGTTACTCTTTCTTTGTGAGACCTATTTTGTTTACTTTTTGGATCTGTTTTTATTTTCAAACTAGTCACTTATTGTAAATGACAAACCAGTAACAGTAACTACAGTAATATTTTTACTAATACTTGTTTGGTCATGAGAGTCTTGCTGCTGAAGGTACACAAATACACATTTGGAATTGTTGTTGTTTTAACTTTATCATGCTTCACAAGTTTACTGGCTCGTGTATTCTTTAATGTAGAGAAGGAGAGGACTGTTTCAAGCTCTTTAAAGCTGACCTGTCTTTTTGGTAGCTACATCTACATAATTTTGGACTTGTTTAACATTTAACCCCATGTTTTCTCTACAGTCTCTGAAAGTAAGCTAATAAAATAATGTCAGATCAAAGAAATAGTTTGTCATCATTTATTCATTCATACATTCATTTTCTTTTCGGCTCAGTCCCTTTATTAATCCGAGGTCACCACATCGGAATGAACCGCCAACTTATCCAGCACATGTTTTACGCAGAGGATGCCCTTCCAGCTGCAACCCATCTCTGGGAAACATCCATACACACTTATTTAAACTTATACACTACGGAAAATTTAGCCTACCCAATTCTCCTGTACCGCATGTCTTTGAACTGTGGGGGAAACCAGAGCTGTCATCATTTATTTGTTTTATATTGTAGAATGTAAATCAAAACTTGATTGGATCAATTCTGAATCAGATTTGTGTTAAATGATATTAGTAGAAGACATTTAGAATTTTTTTTTGTGGTTCCTTGCCAACCCATTAACTTTTTTCAAGATATTATTTACTACCCACAAATAAATAAATACATAAATATATGTTTGTTGTAGGAAGTACTATTGTGTTATAGTTATGTGTTATAGGAAATAATATAGTGTATAGTGTATTTTACACCAGTGTCAATGAATGTTACATCGTACTATTTTGTGAACTCATAAACTGTAACAAATACTTAGCTTTTACTGCAGTAAACGGTGGTAGTAGCCTAATGTATAGGGGAATTACCAAACTACGTCACACATGACGTCACACGGGTTCAACTGCGCAAACCAGTTGCAAAAAAGAACGGGTGCAATAGCAGCATACCTGCCAACATTTGTCTCTGAAAATCCGGGAGACCAGGGGTGGGGGGTGGGGTAGTGGGGGGTGGTTGGCAATCGAATGGTGAGCAGAGCGACCTGGAGGGCACCGTTGGCACCGCTTCAGTGGCGTTGATCGCTGCAAAAGTTGGGACTTTCTCAACTTTTCAAGTGCTGACGGAAGCGCCAGCCAATCAGATCGCTGTATGCAAATACACCAGTTCAGAGAGTAGCCGATTGCTGACTAATTTCATTGGCTGATGCTGCTATGACAATCGCATCAGCCCCAACTTCAGACACGCCCTCTGTCAAGTGTTGATGCTGAAGCCCCATGTGAATGGGGTGTTACAGATTGTACCAATCACCTGAGGACCGGGGGAAGGGGTTGAAATTCCAAGAGTTTTCTGGGAGAAATGACAAACCGGGAGGTGGGTCTGAAATACGGGAGACTCCCGGGAAAAACGGGAGTGTTGGCAGGTATGAATAGCAGACATGTCGTATTGTGCGGTGGGATGCCAAATTCTAAAGTCCAAAAAATAGAAAACTTAAATTTTACCCTACACCTCACTGCTTTTAATGCCAACCGCAGACGTCTTTGGCTAACAGCCATCATAAGAGCTGAATGGAGTGAGGACCTAATTAAAAATGCTCGACTCTGCAGTTCTTAGTTTATATCAGGTAAGCTCACGCTATGCTGAATCATATGTGACAGATTCATTGAGGAATTTGTTTATTTATTTCTTTTTATACGCAAGGAAAACATGTTTTATCAAGTAGTTAACTTCAGCAAAACTTGCACTTAATGTTTCGTTTGATACGTTCCAAAAGTTCCTATGTTTGTTGTAGGTGGGGCTGTAATAAGTGTGACACTGAAAAACAGTAAAGCTTCCTCTCTGTGTGCCCGTGCTCAGTTGCGTGGTGTGCACAGGTGGAGAAGCAAAGGGAAGAGAGTACTTTTCTGGTTTTATAGTGTGTACTTACTATGCCTCACTACTCTGTTTAAGGAATAAAATCAGCGTTTCCTACACTTCATCTGTGTGTGACTGTGTTTCTGTGGTGTCTGAGAGGGATATCCATTTGAGATCTGCTACATCTAAATGGTGCCGTGACCCGGATGGGAGTGAGGTTTAGAGGGGTGAGTGTAACACTCTCGTTTTTCCTGGGAGTCTCCCGTATTTCAGACCCACCTCCCGGTTTGTCATTTCTCCTGAGAACTCCCGGAATTTCAACCCCTTCCCCCGGTCCTCAGGTGATGGGTACAATCTGTAATTCACATAGGGCTTCAGTGTCAACGCTTGACAGAGGGCGTGTCTGAAGTTGGGGCTGACGCGATCGTCATAGCAGTGTCAGCTAATGAAATTAGTTAACAATCGGCTACTGTCTGAGCTGGTGTATTTGTATACAGTGATCTGATTGGCTGGCGCTTCCATTGGCATTTGAGTAAGTCCCAACTTCTGCAGCGATCAACGCCACTAAAGCGGTGCAGACAGATTTAAAATGCAGTTCGGCAACGCCTGTCGTCACCCATTCAAAGTGAATGGAAAGCATTGAAGCTGACGCCCCTGCCCTGTAAATAGGGCGTAACAACCCCGGATCACAGACAGACCAGGCACTCCTTCTGGTCGCTCTGCTCAAACCCCCTCCCCCCTCTCCCGGATTTTCAGAGACAAATGTTGGCAGGTATGGTGTAACGTAGGCCAACCAGTAAGTGCTGTGGAGGTAAAACCTCACTCCTCTGCCGCTAGGTGCTCTAGCGACAGCCCCTAGAGGCCATGGTCTTTAGCCTTCTTGGTAGAGCTACCAACTCCCATGCGGAAGGTCGCCAGTTTGATATCAGCTTGGAGCAGGTTGGGTGGCGTAGGAACGGCAGGGTTACACATACACATTACTCGTTTTTGATTGCAGCAATGATTTCAGCAGTTAAATATATTAAACTGCGGACACTGAATGCTCAGAATGAAATGTAAAATTGTACGTTGACATACTCTGCCGTACAGGTGCAGTTCACTGTCAGAATGCAGTTGTTTAGCTTGTTGATGATTACCTAGGCCTTGTATAGCTCCATCTTCTTTTCTTGTCTTTGGCTAGGCAGAACCTCGGTTTTTAGCACTACAAAGTTTTTGGGGTGCCATTTTGTCTTATTCAATATCCACTGGGAGGGTGCTATCGCAAATGGATCTGTCAGAAGAACGCAGCTCACTTTAACATTAATTTTGCAGAATAACTGTGCTTATGACTGGGTGACAAGCTGTTATAATACACTGAAAGCATGATGTAAATAATATATATATAATATGTAATCAATATAACTTATCTGTAATACTATAACAAACTCTGTACAGCCTCCCGTTTTTTTTTCTGCAACCTCGCTTCGCACGCATACTTTGTTTGTTTACAAACGGGTAATTCGTCTATAGTTGTAAAACTTGTACAGTAGTGAGTAATTTGTTCACTAGTTGTTGAATTACCTCAACATATTATTTCAAGTACTTCAATGTGGTTTAAAAACACTATCGTATTTACTATAAATTACTATAGCATTTGTTTTCCATGTGGATTATGAACAACACTAGCTAAAGCAGCATATGTCATTACTGGGAACTCATATCTTGCTAGCTCTTTGATAGCCTATGCATGTTTACATAATTATTTTATCGACGCTATATAATTTATTGATATAAGTTATTTGAATTCGTTGAGACTACTCTGTAAACAGTTATTAAGCTTAAATAATGGTTACAGTAAATAATATAGTGTTATAAACCATTTAAAGTATTTACAGAATTGAAATAATCTGTGGTAATTCTATTTAATGTGGTAAAATTAGGTACTTAAATACGCAGTTTACTGTAGTAAAAAACAAAAACTTAAGTACACTACAGTACAGTTTATTGGTTTACATGCTATATTGTTCATTATCAAAGGGTATATATATATATATATATATATATATATATATATATATATAACTGCATAATATTACTACAATGGTTTAAAACACACAGTGTATACTATAAAATAAATTATAAAATAGTTTTTCATGTGTTTGGTTTCTCTTTCACAGCTTTTGCACGGACATATATTTGAAATTTAATAAAAACATTTAGAACAAATTATTATTATTATTATTATTATTAAGTTTGCATTTGTAAACAATCAGCAGGGCAGTAGGGCTTTTGGCACTATCAGCAGGGTCATAAGCCAAGACAGGCTCCAATGCAGAAATGTATCACAGTTAATAATATATTATTTTTAAATAGGTCAAAAGATGTATGTGTAAAAAAAAAATATATATATATATATATATATGTGTGTGTGTGTGTGTGTGTGTGTGTGTGTGTGTGTGTGTGTGTGTTTGTGTGTGTGCACAATCTATTTAATATATTTTATTTACAACCGGTGACTTTTATTTTGACTTTACCGGTGATGAAATGTTGCTGAGCTCACGCATAGTTTCGCTCAGTGGTGTTGGTGCTGGAATCTAGTCTGAGATGAGTGATCGCTTTGTTAAACCAGGTAAGAGTGAATAAAACCAGTAATAAACATGAACGATGTAATTTATACACAAGTGATGCCTTAGTGTCAATGTTAGAGAGTAAACAGCGGAAGTTGACAATGAAACTGTTGTCAGCCTGGCGTCTTTTCTCACTGTAATTCATTCCGGAGAAATTAACTTCAACTTCCCTGATATTTAATTTGAGCTAAAGACTAGACAATGGCGGATATGGTTCATACAGAAATAGTGATAATAAAATAATTGACTGTTAAAGAAGTGTACATGGGAGCATTTCACATTTGACAGCTCATGTTAAGACGTGGCAGTAATTACTCAGGTGTTTCTTTAAAGATACACGACCGATAGTGAAACACTGACAAGTGTGAACTACTGTATATTTTAGCAGTGTATACAGGTTAAAAACAAAACAATGTAAATAAAAAACAGTATATACAGTCAATGAGAGCTAATAAGCCCACCATAAAAAATAGGTGCTCCTTCTTCCAGTTAGGAAATACAGTAAGAAAACAGTGTTTCCTTTACTTATTTGTATGTTGTTGAACAAACTGTCTTTCATTTAGTAGAAAGCACCGATAGCACTGAAGCAGATAGTTATCTTCATCTTTAAAAATAAGACTAATCGTTTAAGAAAGATACTTGTATATTAATATTAGTGCTGGGCAAAGATTGATAGTGAGGTAAAGTTGGCTTTTTGTTCACACATGTGTACTTTCACCTTTTTAATAACATTTCAATAGAGTATTCTTTGCTAATTCAATAATTTGTTCGCTCATTCATTCATTCATTTTCCTTCGGCTTAGTCCCTTTATTAATCAGGGGTCACCACAGTGGAATGAACCGCCAACTTATTCAGCATATGTTTTACACAGCAGATGCCCTTCCAGATAGAGGTAAAGTTGGTTTTGTATTCGGATATTCAGACATTCCCCTTAATAATATAATTTCATAAAAGTATTATTTGCAAACCCTAAATAGCGAAATCATATTAGCAGCCAACGACTATCAAAGTACAGCATTGCTCACAGTCAAATAAACAGTGTTAATGTTGTGTTGAAGTCATACCTGCATGCTAATTTGATAGAATTTTCAAAGTAACATGGTAAACAATATATAGACTTCTAAATGAACGAATGTGCGAATATAAAACCAACTTTACCTCTATCCTTTCCAGCTGCAACCCATCAGTGGGAAACACCTATACACTCTCATTTACGCGCATACACTATGGACAATTTAGCTTACCCCAATTCACCTATAGTTCATGTGTTTGGACTATGGGGGAAACCGGAGCACCCGGAGGAAACTCACACCAACACGGGGAGAACATGCAAACTCCACACAGAAACGCCAACTGACCCAGCTGAGACTCCAACCAGCATGAAATTTATGTTAATATTTTAATTGACCTCAAGTTTTTGCTAAATAATCTGTGGTAAATTATCCATTGTTGTTTTCATAGTGGCCATTGAAGTCATGCAAAATGATATTCAAGCTAAAAGCTAGGGATGCTCCAATCGATCGTCCGGAGATCGGTATTGGTCTATAATCACATTTCCTGACTCGATCGGTACTCTCTAATCTGGCCGATCTCATAAATTGTTTATAATTTATAAAAGTGTTTGTCTCTATCTCATCGTGTGATCAAGCTGCTGTGAGTGAGACTCTTCGGTACCGCGATCATTGTGCTGCTGTCAAAAGTTGAAGTCTAGCAAAATATTTGAATGGCATTGCATCTATTTAGGCAATTTTACATATAAGAACTTAAAGTTCTGTGTTTTCATGGCTGAATAAAACCTGGCTGGAAATATTAGTCAAATAAAAAACTGAAATATTTAATAACATAACTATTTGTAATATACTTTTAATTGCAAACAAACAGTATTGTATAGGCCTATTTCCTTTTAGTAAAGAAGTATTAGATTTTTAGGTGTGCATTTGAATTATTGTGCATCAAGCTTGTGTTCCAAACATTTCTTGATTGAGATGTTGAATTCTTCTTTCATCGTTTGTTTCCAAATTGCATTATGAGTAATTTTTCTTACCATTTTTTTATCTGTTTTATCTATTATTTCTATTAAAGCTGCTTCTGACCATTACATGTCCACATTAAATGATTATAAGAGACATGTTTAAGGCATTATATAAAACATCCTTAATTGATTCACTTAGGTAAGGAGAGATCTCCTTTCTTAAAGGAAAAATATGCTTTTTGCAAAGGATGCAAAAGTTATATAAAGCTTAAAGCATCAAAATCAGTACTCTGTATCAGGCGATCTTCATAACAAGGAATCCGTACGCTGTATGGGCTGCAAACAATCTGATTGGAGCATCCCTACTAAAACATTTTAATATTTGTTATTATTTAAAAATATTATTTTAATATTAGATTATTAATATATAAGCACAACAGAGGCCTGTTTTTCTGTTCATTAGATGTCATTGAAATTAAGCTTTTTAGTCTGTGAATGTCATGGATAAGGATTTGATATGTGGCCTAATATCCTTGTCTATCTAACATTTTGGTATTTGGTAATAAATAAATAAAAATCCTACTATGAATGCTGAATGTTTACTGGGCTTTTCCAAAAGTGAAGGCATCCTTGATGTGGATACTAAATAAAATTTTCTTCGCTGAAGTATGTTTCCATAATCTTAATTATAAAATCAATTTACCTGATCTAAGGTCTCTCTTAAAGGAGACCCAAAAATTAAAATTTACTTACTATTTACTCCCTCAACTTGTGATAAACCTTTACGAGTTTATTTATTCTGTTGAGCTGTAGCTGAAAACCTGTAACCAACCATTGACTTTTCCCTAGTAGGACAAACAATTCTATGTAAGTCAATGGTTACAGGTTTCCAACATTCTTTAAAATATCTTCTTTTGTGTTTAACAGAATAAATAAACTCATAAAAGTTTGTACGCATTTGTTCTTAAAGGGTCCATATTGGTAGCTCAAAAGTATATATTAGTACCTAAAGATTTTAAAAGGAACACTTTTGTACTTTTTAGGTACCAATATGTACCCTTGAGGTATTAATTTAGACCTTTTAGGTACAAATTTGTATCTTTTGAAAAGGTACCACCCCAGTGACAGCTCACATTATTTCTGAGAGTGTAAATGATGACAGAACTTTCATTTTTTTGTGAACTATCCCTTTAAAAGACTGGTTCTTTCTGCACAGGCAATCAGGAGCATGGATGGAACGATCCACCACAGTTTTCATATGGTTTACAGAAGGATTCAGGTGGACAAAAGCGCAATATTCTCAACAAGAGGGTTCATGCATCACAAATCACAGGTCAGGGCTTGCTAAATAATGTCATTTACGTCTTGCTATTTATACCCAGCAAATGACATTTGGCATGTTTTTTTACTCTGAACTATGCTGCAATATTGACTGTTATTGTGATATATTTCAAGACTCTGATTTAGCGATACATTTCTTGTTAATTTCAAGTAACAATCTAATAGATGCAGGGATAATTAAAGGTATAGTTCAGTCCAAAATGAAAATTCACTAAGTATTTGCTTAGCCTCAAGTGGTTACAAACCTTTATGTTTATCTACAGGGAGTGCAGAATATACCCATTTCAATGATTTATTTTCACCAGTGAAACCAATATAACATCTCAACATTCACAAATATACATTTCTGACATTCAAAAACAAAACAAAAACAAATCAGTGACCAATATAGCCACCTTTCTTTACAAGGACACTCAAATGCCTGCCATCCATGGATTCTGTCAGTGTTTTGATCTGTTCACCATCAACATTGCGTGCAGCAGCAACCACAGCCTCCCAGACACTGTTCAGAGAGGTGTACTGTTTTCCCTCCTTGTAAATCTCACATTTGATGATGGACCACAGGTTCTCTATGGGGTTCAGATCAGGTGAATAAGGAGGCCATGTCATTAGTATTTCTTCTCTTAGACCCTTTCTTGCCAGCCACGCTGTGGAGTACTTGGACGCGTGTGATGGAGCATTGTCCTGCATAAAAATCATGTTTTTCTTGAAGGATGCAGACTTCTTCCTGTACCACTGCTTAAAGAAGGTGTCTTCCAGAAACTGGCAGTAGGACTGGGAGTTGAGCTTGACTCCATCCTCAACCTGAAAAGGCCCCACAAGCTCATCTTTGATGATACCAGCCCAAACCAGTACTCCACCTCCACCTTGCTGGCGTCTGAGTCGGACTGGAGCTCTCTGCCCTTTACCAATCCAGCCACAGGCCCATCCATCTGGCCCATCAAGACTCACTCTCATTTCATCAGTTTATAAAACCTTAGAAAAATCAATCTTGAGATATTTCTTGGCCCAGTCTTGACGTTTCAGCTTGTGTGTCTTGCTCAGTGGTGGTCGTTTTTCAGCCTTTCTTACCTTGGCCATGTCTCTGAGTATTGCACACCTTGTGCTTTTGGGCACTCCAGTGATGTTGCAGCTCTGAACTATGGCAAAACTGGTGGCAAGTGGCATCTTGGCAGCTGCACGCTTGACTTTTCTCAGTTCATGGGCAGTTATTTTGCTCCTTGGTTTTTCCACACGCTTCCTGCGACCCTGTTGACTATTTTGAATGAAACTCTTGATTGTTCGATGATCACGCTTCAGAAGCTTGGCAATTTTAAGAGTGCTGCATCCCTCTGCAAGATATCTCACTCACTGTCATATCCTTCTTTTGACCCATTTTGCCAAAGGAAAGGAAGTTGACTAATAATTATGCACACCTGATATAGGGTGTTGATGTCATTAGACCACACCCCTTCTCATTACAGAGATGCACATCACCTAATATGTTTAACTGGTAGTAGGCTTTAGAGCATTTACAGCTTGGAGTAAGACAACATGCATAAAGAGGATGATGTGGTCAACATACTCATTTGCCTAATAATTCTGCACTCCCTGTATTCTGGTAAACGCTAATGAATATATTTTAAAGAAAGCTAAAAACCTGTAACCGTTGACTTCCATAGTAGGAAAAACAAATACTATACGGAACTAGGTGAATACCGTAGGGACGCTTCCCTGCTTCAGCCTATGTAACCCAGTGAGCAATAAAACACTGCAGTCCTCTGTAGCACATCTTTGTGTTGTCTTTAACAGTGTTGTCTTGGTAATTAAGTTTTAAAAACGTCTATTTCCCGCTTAAGCGCCGCTGAGCGCGCTCATAAACACAGCTGATTTGCCATAGTATTCACCAGTGCTCAACAGAATGACTGTGAAGGTCATCAGTTCTCCGCTCTTCATAGATAGAAAACACACATAGACGGACATTGGAGCGTTTTAAAGCCGTAAAGATCAGCGGATTCATCAGCGGATCGCTCGTCTTTGTTTGCACTCAGTAAACAGGGGTGAGTTTGGTGAACTGATGACCTTCACAGCCAATCACAGTCGTTTCTGTTGAGATCGTGAACAAAATGGCCAATAAGCGCCGCTGTTTAAGAACGCCATCAACAGCGCTTAAATGTTAACGAGAAATGGACGTTTTTTTATATTTCATTACGGAAATTTTGTATAGTGACAAGTGTAATATAGTGAAAGAATCAGTTCATTAACTTGAGTTTGAATGGCATCTACAATGGCATCTTTGGAAAAGAAAACGTTAGCTAAGTAGTGGCATTTCCTTAGCTGAAAATGAGGTCTTATATTCCTTTTTATTTTCACTATTCATTCAGAACCGACCTTCGGGTCACTCGGAAGCTGGTGAAATGATAAATTTGTGTCACTTTCTCTTCACTGATAAGCTATACAGCCAGGTACACAACATTCCTGTGTGACTCAGGCGATACTTCCGGGTTTCTCCCCACCGCAGCCTCGATTTCGCTGTTAATAATGGCGGCCGCGTGAAATCAGTTTATGGAGTTATAGGTTTTCAGCTTTCTTCAGAATATCTGCTTTTGTGTTAAACAGAAGAAATAGTCAGACAGGTTTGAACAAGTAAAGGGTGAATAAAATTGTAACAGAATTTTTAGTTTTGCGTGAACTAATCCTTTAATTGCAGTAAATTCCTACTTAATGAATCAGTCCATCTTTCAGTCCATTTAAAAATTTTAACCTCTATGTAAATGTAAAAGTGTTCTATTTAAATGTTTTATTTATTTACTCATTAATCAATCAATCAGTCAAGCCTTTATTTGTCACATATACCTCCATGTATTCACATACACTGACATATAATGAAGTTGGACCCCCCCCCGACCATACACAAACATCACATTTCAGGGGAAGACAGGTCAACGGGAGGGAGCACTTAGAAAAAGGAAGTAAGATACAATTCAGAAAAGAGAGTAAAAAAAAAACTCCCTCTCACCTTGTTCTTAAGTTAGAGCAGTGTGAGATCAGGGAGAAAAAAAGCCCCAGCGGTCAAGCACATAAACACATAGACATGACATACATCGCAACAGGGGATGGGAAAGGGGGTGTGGATATAGTCCGGCAAGGGCGGGTAGCCATTGATTCCTGCAGCCATGGAGGTGCTGGTCACAGACCCGCCTACCCCCTCCAGTGGATAAAAGCGCACGAAGGCGTGGGATGAAGGGTTAGGTAGTGAAAGTCTATCTGTAGCTGTGTATGTGTGTGTGTGTGTAAGCCTGTAGAGTCCAACAGGTGTCCTTGACAGGGAGCAGGAATTTCAGAGAGTCTCCTTATCTTGCTATCCGGGAGAAGTTGTTTTTCTCCAGCCGAGGCCGTCTGGCTGGAAAAACACTGGGAGCCGAAAGAGGAGAAAGTATTTCAAATTTAGATCAATATCTGCCAATTTCACCGATATTAAATGTCCGTCACTGGTCTCCAGTCCTGGCCAAATCTTGTTGCAAAGCCGCTAATTTCACCCTGATGTTTTCCAATTTGCGGTCTAATTCAGCAGTCTGATTAGCAGCATATCTGCCCATTATAGTTTCAATCAAGCCGGCCAGCTTGGTGGGGTTTTGAGCAGCACTGACCGCTTTTGACTATCTAACCCCAGGGCCCCGCATTAAGCCCATGGATAGCAGGGCACGGAGAGCCTCAGAGATAGAATAAGACAAGACAAGAAGAGCCAGCCAGGGAAGATAAGGGTCAGAGAGGGAAAAAGTGAGACCGCCTTCGTTGAGAGCCAAGGAAAAGAGCTTAATTATTAATTAAAGAGTTAATTAATATGAACTATTATTTATTGGTTAAATTATTTTGTATTAATTAATACATTTTTGTATTCTTTTTTTTTTATTGGGCTCTGAATTATTGGGATAAATTTTTATTCTAACATTACAGTTCATTATCAATGATTAAAATAAAATTTTTATAGCACCACCTTTAGGACAAATTTTAAAAACCGTTAGCTGGATTTCCACTACAGAAAAAAAAAAAACATACTGTGGGGGAAATAAGTATTGGACACGTCACCTTTTTTCAAAAGCATCTAAAGGTGCTGTTGACTTGACATTTTCACCAGATGCTGGTAACAACCAAAAAAATCCATATATGCAAATAAAACAAATCTAATTAGTTTCCAAATGAAGTTCTGTGTAAAAAAAAGTAAATGACGCAGGGAAAAAGTATTGAACACATGAAGAAAGGTAGGTGTAGTTCGGCAGTGAAAGCCCAGACAGCAGCTGAAATCTTTCAGTAGTTCTTCAGCAACCCTCTGCCCTTCCTCTGTGTAAATGAATATCAGCTGCTTCAGTCCAACATCTACATTAGCAGGAGGATGAAGATGAAACCATTTTAGCAAGACAATGATCCAAAACACAGCCAAGGAGACTCTCAGATTCTTTTAGAGAAAGAAAATCAACCAAATGTCGTGTTCATTACTTATTTCTCCCACTGTAAGTCAAGCCAAGATGAGTTTTATTGTCATTCAGCTACATGAGTGGACATTCAGTGGAATGAAATGTCATGTCTCCCAGGATCACGGTGCTACAAAAATAAATATAATCATAAATATGTACACAACACTGCACATAAGAGCCATTTTAAACATATACACAACTACTAGCAGCAGTGATCTAACCTTACTAACAACTAACTATACATATGCTATACGTATTTACCTATATACAACCCAAGACTGACTATACAAGTACTTTTACATAAGACAGAACAATATTGTGCAATAAAGGTATTTAGGGTTAAAGAAAACAGTAGTGCAGCACGTTTTCCTTATTGAGTTCTTGTAAGATGGAGTTTAAGTAAAGTGTCTGGCGCATATAGAGAGAAAAGTGTTCCTGTGTGTGGTTTGTCAAGCCTACTAACTTGTGTGAGGCACACTCAGAAATGCACAATGTTTTTTTTAGATATATGGAGAGATTGTAAGAAAGTGTCCGAATGCAAATGTGCAAAACCAGTGTCTGGAAAAGTGCCAGAGAGATGAAAGAGTGTGTTTTCTACAGGTGGTTTGTCAAGCCCACTCACCTGTGTGAGGCACATTCAGAATTGCAAAAGGTTTTAAGGTATTCACATTTGTAATTACATGCCGAAGTCCGTGTACAGCACTACAATACAGATTTATTTATTTTATTCTCCTGGTCCAGCAGGTTCTGGATCAGAAATTCAATCCACACCGGTGGCAGGACAAACGCCTCCACGAGGAATAAACCTTCCACCGATGGATGGCGTCACTCCACCTCCTGCTTGTCCAAGAGTTCCCTCAGATGGAGCAGTGGAGGCTGTACAGTCGGAAACAGAGCCATGCATTGAAGATGTTCAGGAATCACTTTATTGGGCATTAAATGCATGCAGACCCAATGTAAAGGTAAGATTATTGTCAGGAACCGCTTCAAAATAATGCTCAAAAGCCTACAACCAATGGGAAACAGACAGAAATAAGTAAGACGCGGTTATGGATTATGTATCAGGGCCTTGTGATTCATTCATTTATTCATTCATTTTCTTTTAGGCTTAGTCCCTTTATTAATCTGGGCTTGCCACAGCGGAATTAACCGCCAACTTATCCAGCAAATGTTTTACACAGCAGATGCCCTTCCAGCCGCAACCCATCACCGGGAAACACCCACTCACACACATACACTGCGGACAATTTAGCCTACTCAATTCACCTGTACCACATGTCTTTAGACTTGTGAGGGAAACCAGAGCACCCGGAGGAAACCCATGCAAACATTGGGAGAACATACAAACTCCACACGGAATTGCTAAATGACCCAGCCGAGACTCAAACCAGTGACCTTCTTGCTGTGAGGCGAGATCGCTACCCACTGCGCCACCGTGCTGACGCGCTTTGTGATATTAAAGAAAAATGCAATATGCAATGTACACTGTAAAAATGCTGGGTTCCACCCAGTTCCTTCATGTTGTCCCAACACAATTCGATTACGTTGTCCTAATTGTTTTGACAAATTCATGTGGATTGAACATAAAACAATTAAGCTGTCCAAAAAACAAACAAACACAAGAATTGTGTTGATTTGGCTCATTTTAAATAGGTAGTTTGAAGAAGCAGCAAAGTAATTTTTTCAGTTTATCCGATATTGTTGGGCGATGTTGACCAATTTGCCATCGTATGATGTCTAATGTGAAACATCGCAATGGCATCGTCGTCGTAGACAGGGGTGGGGGTGGTTGTTGTTAAATATCAAATAATTCATAACGAATTAATTAATTGTAGCTTACCGTTTTCACTACCTGACCCACATGGTCTTTGCTTTACCCATAACCAAACAATAAATAAATAGTTATACACAAATGACCACCTGTTACTCAATTTTTTTCCCGCGGGACTCTGGCATGAATAGGCGGAGTGATCCGTGTCAGTATAATGGCTTTTTCCCACAGCTGGTGGAGGAGAGGAGAGTTGATTTGGAGTTCACTGTAATTTGTATTGTGATTGATGATAACTTCCTTATTTTATTATTATTATGAGGAAATAATAACAAGTAAAGATGCTAGGGCTCGACCGTTTTGGTCGCATATGCGCCCGAAATTTTATGCGACCTAAAATATATTTGGAAGCATTTGTGCGAGTGCATAAATTGTTGCAGTGTGACCTGTTTTCACTGCAAAATCCTCACCGCGTGCACATATTTTGGAGACATTAATGCAGAATGCATCTTTGCACCTAAAAACGCCAAACGCAGCGCTCAGGAACAGATTAAAACAGTTGTTATGTGAACTTGCTGAAGTAAAAAAACCCCGCAATGCTTGCCCCGCCTTTGTGCTCTTCTTATTGGCCCACTGCTCTAGAACTGAACGCGAATTGATTGGTTAATATCAGCTGTCAATCACTCAGTCAATGCCTTCTGCCTTCAGATGACAGGAGCTACAACCGTGAAAATGTGAAGCGCTGAAGATGAGAGAATGAAAATAACACTGACAGATTTAGTTTTAGAAACCACCTAAAGTTACAAATAATGCCACATCTTATTAGTGATCATGTGCTGAATGTGTTAAGTGTTACTTAACATTCAGAGTGGATAAAAGAAAGTTAGAGTGGATAAAACTTCCAGTGGCTTTAAGTCCGCTATGAAAACAACTAAAGCCATTCACTGTAAGGTCTGTGGGACGGGGTTTGCAGGTAACAGCGTTTACCACTGAATCTACACATTTTAAGTGCGAGAGGTACTCTATAATCCTTCATTTTTATCCTCACGATGCTGTCAGCCGAGCAAGCGGCAGCTATATGTAAAATTTAACATGAAAAGACTGTTATTGCTATTAAGATGACATGCAAATAATAAGTTACATATCAATATAAATGTGGGGTGGGGTGATGGATCGCAATGCCAGCTCAGCATTGTGAAGTTTATCAGCCATCAGTGCGTTTATCGGTGCACGATGGCCTCGTCTATCAGCCCAACCCTAGTATCCGATATATCTGATGTGATACGATATTTTCTAACCATAATATGTTTTATATTATTTAAGGGGAAAAGAAAGCCTCACTTCAACTTCCCGACGTGAACAGCCATGTTTTTCTTTTGCATAAAACAAATCAGAATTCATAACAATGTAAACAAACAAAATGGTATAATTATATACAGTAGCCACATTTTGAGTGGATCAAAAAATGAAATTAGTATTGCAAATGTTCATATCGTGATAAACACGGTTTGCAATAAATGAGAGATTTAATAAAAAAACTATATTAGTGTGCCCATATCGCTTCTTAAAGGCATAGTTCAGACAACATTTACAAATGTGCCGAAATTACCTGTGGACTAAAGCTAATAATATTGTCAATAATGTTTGATTTCTATACGGACCAATAGTTTTGCTTCACAAGACCACAGCGTGTCATCAGGAGCCATGGCTGTTGATTTAAACTCCTTTGTACGTGTTTATTTTAAATAAAAAATAAAACTAAACTCTTCACCGTTCACTGCCATGTCATATGACTCAACAAAGCACCACAGATTTAGCTCAAAATAACTCTGAAACCAAGCAGACGGACATGCTTCTTTTTGTGTCCAGTTATGTGTCGACATTTGGCTTGAAGTGATTTAAGATAAATAAATATTGAGTGTTTTTCTGTTTACTCCTTTTATTTGTTTTCAGAAACAGGTCTGTGACGATGTAGAAAGACGTCTGAAAGTTTTCGAGGACATGTGGAAAAGTGGGAAACTCTCCCTGTTAGTAAAGCGTAGGATGCTTGGATTATCGCAAGGTGAGTCAGAATGTTCACTAAAGTCTGGTTTACACACCGCAATATAATGCTTTTCTTCAGTTTTCCCTGTTTCTAGTCTAAAAATTCTTAAATCAAGAAGTATTTCATAGATGAGCAATTTGTTATTGTTGCTATTATTATATAATATTGCTATTGTTTTGTTCGATCGTTTAAAGCTTCAGTCGTGTGCACTAACTCTTTACCTGTTTTGAGGTATGTTTTTTATGTTTGAACACAAAAGAAGACATGCAGTACAGAAGAATGCTGGAAACCTGTAACCATTAACTATAGTACTGCGTTTTTATGCAAGTCAATTACAGCTTTGAAGTTTCTAGCATTCTTCAAAATATCTTCTTTTGTGTTCAAAATATAAAGTTGATAAAGTTTTGGAACTAGTAAGTGAATTTTCTCTTTTGGTGTCAGCTACAGTATGCCTTTGATATGATTTCAGTGCTTTTTGAATTGTCTATTCCACATGTGTACATGTTGTATAAAGTAGTCACACATGCAGCTATATTCATTATTACTCAAAGCTTATGTTGGTTATTGTATTGTTGATGAACTTATATTGGTTATATCATCTAATGAAGTGGTAATGCACATTGCAATGTACGTTTTCCTAACCCTGTGAAAGATCTCATTATTAGGGGTGTGAACCTACACTGGTTGGTTTGGTTACGATTATCATGCCATCGATAAGGTTCAGTTCTATAACACAGTGCATCACGGTGCTTTGACGATGCTTTCCATACATAATTAGATTTTTTTTCTTCACAACACAAGAATTATTTTTTTTATTAAAATCTATAAATATATTGATATTATATTTGTAATACAATTTTGTCCTTTAATACAGCAGTCATATGCAGCGCATGTTTTCAAGTGTGGAATCCCGTGAAGGACCTCTGGATGGAGTCTGTTGTTTTGTGTTTACCTTATGATTAAAGTTGTTGCAAGTCCGCCGATTCCCACCTCAAAATGAGCGAATTTACATTGTACGTTAAGGAAGTGTTCAGAAAAAACAAAACACCAGCAAAGAAACTCGACACAGAGAAACAAACACCTACTGCCAGCTAGCGTTTCGGACGTGTTATTGCAGATCAACAGACACGGCGCACAGAAGTATCACGCCGGGTCACGTCGATCACTTGACGCAGAAGTTTAAACCAGGCTTTACACCTCATGATTGGTCATTGTCTTCACCCACTCAACAGAAAGGGCTGCGATTGGCTTTGGAAATTAAAAATTGGTTATTTAATTGTTTGTAACTCACTGAAAAAGTGTGAAAACTGAATCTCTCTCGATGCAGATTTGAATGCAGTGCTTTAAGGATTAATAAACATATGCAAATCATTATCATTTATCGTTCATGTTGCGCGGGTTTGAACTGAGATCACGATCTTTTAATGTTTAATTGTGCAGCTTTACACTGAATGCATTAATGCAGGCTAAACAAGCAGTGACAGAAAACACATTAAATTAATAGCCTAAGAAAGCATTTAGGAAGGTCCCACCACTACTTTTCCCATCATCATTATACAGGGAAAAGCCAAAATGCTATCATGCACGCGATTTGAATGACGCCGGGGGCGATCTCTCTGCAATGGTTATAATAAAAAATGTTGGATTAACCGACAAGTCCAAAATAAATGATTAATCAGCAGGTCACGTGCGTTCCGAACTGTGAGTTGTGATCCGTACGGATCAACAGTGATCCGTTTCACCCCTAGTACATACTGTAAGTAAACATGCCTGATGCGTTTGTATTCTTCAGAGCTGAAAAGAAAAAACTGGGATGCAGCGGATGAGATCCACCGAGGCCTAATGGTGGACCACGTTTCTGAAGTCAGTCAGTGGATGGTGGGAGTGAAGCGTCTCATCGCCGAAGCTCGAAGTCTGAACCCAGAACAGATCAGTAACTGCACCGATGCAGGATCCTGAATCCAGTAAATCTCTGAAAAACCCATGTTTCTTTGGACAACATGCCAAAGATGTGATTAGTGTTAACTTATGTAAAGTTTTGTATAATCCAAGTGCTCTTTTCCATCAAGATCATCTTCTATTACTTCTATTTTTGTAAGGTGATGCTGGGGAATGGTCTTTCTTTCTTTTTTCTCATGGTAATTTGTTCATTGCCTTGTATTAAATAACTTGAGTACTGTACATACAAATCTGCTTTTAGAAAGGGGACTGATTGCAGAATATTCCAGCTGGAATAAAGCCCAGTTTTCACAGATGCTGCTTAATCCTAGCTTCTATTTAATATTGTACTATTAAAGTGGACCTATTCTGCCCCTTTTTACAAGATGTAGAATAAGTCTCTGATGTCCCTATGTGAGTGTGTGAAGTTTCAGCACAAAATGCAACACAGATAATGTTTTTTAACTGTTTGAAACTGACTCTTTTAGGCTTTGATCCTAATTGTGGTGTTTTGGTGACTGTCGCTTTAAATTTAAATGAGATTGTGCTCTTTTTTTTAGAAGAGGGCGGAGCTACAGATGCCTATGTGTCAGCATAGTGGCAGATTCAAAACATGACTAACGTCCTATGCTAATGAGGGAGATATGATCACTAGTGGGCGGGGCTTTCCTCTTATGACACACACAAAGAGAGAATGTCAATCAAAGTGTTTCTGTTTTTATCAAGTCTGATTATATAAAATTAACACATTTTAATCATCAAGGATAAATGCAAAGACGCAAATAGGCATGTTTAAAATCCTCCAGATTATCGGCAGTGTTAATAGAAAGAGGGGGGTTTAAGTCTACCTCAGAATTTTTTTCCAAAAATGCATCATAATGGGCGTGGAGCGCTGCGAGCACAGGGAGGAGTGGGCATGGCCAGCAGAGCAGGGGAAAAAGAGGGGAGTGAACAACTGTTGTCAGTCGGCTCACAAAATGAGACACAAACTGTGAAGAGACCAAGCGGCAACCTCCCGCTCTCCCTCGGGAAGCCTATACGGAAGTAACTGAAACTGCAATTCATCGAAATTCCTCTAGTCCTGGCTCCATAATAGAGCACATTTCAATTGAGCCCACTGTTAAAATGGCCAACTTTACAGCAGAACAAAAGGTGTTTACAGCCTGGTACAAAGAACATTTTTGGTTCATATAGCTAATATTACCTTTCCTGACAACTGTGAGGGGGGTAAATTTTTTTATAACTCATCCATTTCCTTTATATTAGGTTATATTATTTTTGCATAATTAAGGGCGTGGCCACTTGAGTGACAGCTAGCTCTCACTGATCGCCGTTACGTCACCTCAGCTGATTAGCCGCTGATCTTGGCGTATACATCGTAATTTTGTGTTGATTTATGTGGCTTTACACAGTCAGTTGCCTTTTGGAATTATTTCTTACAATTATCAGATGATATGGCATGCTGCGTGCACTTAATTGTGCTCACAAACCATTCACATGGCCTCAGTTTCCCAGGTGAGTAAAATTATATAGTTATACACCATCTCTATAAATGTATTTGTTTTATTTAAGATCATTTACTGTATCATTTATAATGTTCTTTAGAGCTGTAATGCACTCCAGAATCTGACAGATTTATTAGCTGTAGGCTCTAGAACAGTCGTCTGAAGCGTTGTCATACAATTCTGCCTGGATTTCATCAATAGCCCTGCATTTACTAACACAGTCTATATCTGAAGTGTTTGGAAGTAATTTGCACTTTCGTCCTGTTAAAAAACGTCATAAGAACAATGCTTATAGTAGCTCAATGTGTAATACATTGCATTGTGCTTATGACATGCTTATGAAACAGTGTTTTTAAAAGTCTAAACACTTTATTGATATAGTATACAACCAAGCACATGTGGTCAGAACACAAACGAGTCGCAGGTAATGAAGTATTCAGTGTTTCTCATGCGTCTGTAGCTCCGCTCACGCTCCGCCTCTTTGCCCTTGTATGGTATGCCCCGGTTGGTGCGATGACATGGTAACAAAACGGTGACGGTTGGCCACGCCTACTGGTAGCTTCTTTTGGGTTCTTCAAAAACCTATGGGTGACGTCACGGATACTACGTCCATATCTTTTACAGTCTATGGAAGAGACGCATAATTTTATAGTGTAAAAAGTTAAAACGCAAAGAAATAAACAGTAATGCCCTGCTACATTTTATCAAGTGTGATTTAAAAAAAATAAAGTTAACACATTTTAATCATCAAGGTGTGTTCACATCAGATGCGGATGAAGCATCAATCGCGAGTGATTTATATGTTAAGTCAATGCAAAGACGCAAATAGACATCCTGCGACGCAAATGATGCGATTTGCACGAGTGAAGCGACATGAATTGAGAGGATTTTAAACTTGTTCGAACACGGCAGCACGGAAATGGGCGATATGTCTAAATGGGAACGAACTCAACTGATAAAAGACAAAGTCCGCCAATCTCCAATTCTCGTACAGCTCTCCCGACAAAAATGCCTGCTACACACAGACAGCTTTGCTGTATCAGCCCTGACAGAATCGCAAGGAAAGCCATGCAACAAACCCTGTGGATCATGGAAACAAACACATACGACCCTTCATGAACGGCTAAATACTGCATGCTGTATGTGGAGTCTGCGGATGCGGTCTCACCCAGTCGTAGGGTCTCACAGCTTGGCAGGTCTGCCTTGCCTTCGGAAAGCACATGCTCTCATGAATATTTAAGAAGCAGGGTCTTCTCATAGGATAAGAAAACTCTGCTATGAATAATAATGAAACTGTCTTTGCGCTACGTCACCGGTTTTGATCTGCCCCAAAAATGATTTCAAGCCCGGAAGAAGAAATTAGCCGACAAAAGCTCAGAGTTACCCAGTTTTCCCACACAATTAAAGCTAACAGGTGCTAACATTGTCTGAAATAATGCTCACACACAAATATGTTAAAACCATAAAAAAGTACTCCACGGTTTCTTGAACCATTAACGCACAAATCGATCGAGTTGGAAAAACTGAACTTTATCAGAGATTTGCACCACCGCTCATCAAACTGGGCTCGACTCAGTCAGAAGCACCGCTGAACGCCTCCATCATCCAGGTGTAGTTTCAGGAGGAGTTGATGAGCTCACAGAGCTGGGTGCATCTCTAAAAGGATCTAGTGGACTCAGACACGGCAATGAACGAATCTCCGCAGTTTTTCAGCCTTCCTAAAGCACATAAACACAGCTACTCTCTCTCAAAAAAATCCATGTCAGCCATTTAGCTAAAGATAGACAAAAGCCATAATGCAAACCCGTGTCTATTGTGAAGTTGACGCGCGAATGAAGCGAGTAAACTTAAAATGTTCAGGCGTCTATTTACGTGTGAACAGCATTAGTAGCTGGATATATTTACAGACACAAATGTTTAAACTCCTTATTAAAGGGATTTGTTTTGCATAATAGGCCCCCTTTAATTAACCATTATAACATGCAGCGTGGTGGCGCAGTGGGTATCGCTGTCGCCTCACAGCAAGAAGATCGCTGGTTCGAGCCTCAGCTGGACAAGTTGGCATTTCTTTGGGGAGTTTGCATGTTCTCCCCATGTTCGCGTGGGTTTCCTCCGGGTGCTCCGGGTTTATGGAGCTAATAATTTGCCAAAACAATCTGAATTTGAATTGTGTTCATTTGAGTTGTAATTTAATAAATTTGAATTTATATATGCTGTTAAAAATGGTTTTGAATTGGAATTTCTTCATTTGAATTTGATAATTCACGTCATTGAACATCTGAAATTTAACTGAATTTTTCAAGGCTGAATTTTTTATAGACGTATTTTCAAACTTTAGATGTTTTGTGTTTCTGAATTCACAGACTGCCGATATCCGGTTTGTAAAAATACAGTTTTAAGTTTTCAAGATTAAAAAATTCAGAACATCAAATTTAATATCCTCAAATTCAAAACCAGAAATTCAGATCGTGAAATTCAGGTTCAGCAGAAAGTAAATCAGGTCAAAATGCTTAGTTTGACTTTTCGGTGATTGTCTACTCTTCCCTGTTGATCACCCCTTATTGATTACATATTATATATATTATTTACATAATGCTTTCAGTGTATAATAACAGCTCGTCACCCAGTGATAAGCACAGTTATTCAGCAAAATTAATGATGAAGTGAGCAGCGTTTGTCTGACAGGCCCATTTGTGATTGCACCCTCCCAATAGATATTGGATAAGACGAAATGGCCAAGCATTAAGCATCCAGCCATCTCACTGAAACTCCAAGTGATTTTACAAGACAGAAGTTAAAGGCCTACAAGTCCTTGGATGCATACAATGTTGTTCTGTGTGGTCATGTGCAAGAAATAATGCTCCATGATTACCAGATTCAAAACTTTGTAGTGCTAAAACTGAGGTTCTGCCTAGCTAAAGACAAGGAAAGAAAACGGAGCTATACAAGGCCTGGGTAATCATCAACAAGCAAAACAACTGCATTCTGATAGTGCAGCTGTATGGCAGGGTATGTGAACATACCTTTTTACATTTCATTCTGAGCATTCAGCATCCGCAGTTTAATATGTTTAAATGCTAAAATCATTGCTGCAATCGAAAACGAGTAATGTGTATGATTCAGCATAGCGTGAACTTACCTGATATAAAATGAGAACTGCAGAGTCGAGCATTTTTAATTAGGTCCTCACTCCATTCAGCACTAATGATGGCTGTTAGCTAAAGACATCTGCGGTAAGTTTTTTTTTTGCAACCGGTATGCGCGGTTAAACCCATGTGACGTAGATTGGTAATTCCCCTATACTGTAGGGTATATGCACAGCTAGTGTTTTTCCACTACCGATAAACTTCTGGTGAACGGTTAATGTGACTATTTTCAATGTTATACCCTTTCTTTTACAGCATCGATGTTGTAACGTAATTAAAATACAATCGGTTAAATAGACTTCAGCATTCATTTAGTTGTTCAAGTGTAAAACGAGATGAAAAGCTGTTTAAACACTAGCACCATCAGGATCAGCAGGCGAGTGCAAAACCTCCATTGAAAATACTGGAGTACAATCATTTTTCATATTTTAAAAACCAAGAGATGGGTTGCTGCTGGAAGGGCATCCGCTGCGTAAAACATATGCTAGATAAGTTGGCAGTTCATTCCACTGTGGTGACCACAGATTATTAAAGGGACTAAGCTGAAAAGAAAATTACAGAATTTTAAAGACGTGGCGTGGCATAAATGTAATATAATGCAGTGCATCTTGTACAGTCTGAGATCCACTTTATATTGTATATCAGGCAGTGAAGATCACAGATTTTTTAAGAAAACAGACCTTAAACAATTTTGTAAGAGCATACCGGAAGCGCTCTAACTTGGTTACTGACAATTAAAAGTCCTTTTGCATATACCATATAACAGAGAATGTTTAAAATCGACAACAAATACACAATGACAGCAACAGCACTTAGTAAAGCACTTTTATTTATAAGCTCGGTTGCATTAGAGCCAAACTGCAAAAAAAAAAAAGTACATTTTACTCAGAGAACAATATCGTACCCACCCACTTTATGACAACAAACTCGGCATGCCTCAACAAAACACAGTATATACTTCAGAAAACTATCAAAAGATGCTGATATGCCTTTTAGAAACAATAGAGAAGACGAAAACGTCACAAAGCAACTCTCCTTCAGTAGCCGTTTACAATGAGCCACGTGTTACTAGCGGACATAGAAAAGGTTTTCCATGCAATGTATTTCTTTCGTTTCTAAACGAGCGTTAACTAATGAAAAGAAAAGAAGCTTTGGTTCTAATATGAAAGATCTTTGTCAATTATGCCACACAAGTAACCTAGAAATGTTTCGAAATAACCAGAAAAAAAGCACTCTTCGTGTACAGTGTTTAAGGTAATATTTCACACAAGCCACCCTGATGATTAGCAGTTTTTATACAGCCATGGCCAAATGTTTGTATACACCTTGTTTCGATTAAAACGAATCAAAGAACAAAACAAGAAATCGTGCATACAGTCGTCACATCAACATTCGTGTTTTACAAAATAAGTACTAATCAAGAAGCGATATCTGACAAGTCTAATCAGCTCATACAGTATTACTAATACAAATCTAACCGGTTAAAGTTGATCTGAACATACAATAATTTTAAAGATGCGGAAAAAAGTGAATATGCCTACCTACGCTTTTAGATAAGACAGAGAGACTGAGTTGAATAGCAGTTAACAGATTATTCACCAGCCCCAAATCTACAATACAATATCAACAAATTACAATAACAAGCCCTAAAAAAAAATGTTGGGTCGTGTTTACCCAGCACTGGGTTAAATATGAACCAACCCAACAGTTGGGTTACAAAATGTAATGTAAATTTAAGAAAATAACTCAACAACCCAGCATTTTTTATAGAGTGCATCACTTTGTAGAATTTAAAATATCCACCTTTTTTTTTTTGTATCATTTTAATAATTTCATTGCTCTTCTTAAAGGAACAATCCACTTTTTGAGGCGGAAATCTGCTCATTTTATAACCCTCCTAGAGTTAAACAGTTTTACCATTTTTTTTATCCATTCAGACGATCTCCGGATCTGGCTGGAGCACTCATAGCTTAGCTTAGCATAGATCATTGAATCGGATTAGACCATTAGCAT
>CAIGQZ010001206.1:2086868-2097663 GCA_903798205.1 Danio tinwini | reverse complement strand
CAAATGTGTTTACAGAGTAGAACAAAAGAGTTTTACCATATTTGAATTTATTCAGCCGCTTTCCGGGTGTGGTGGGAACACTTTTTAGCTTAGCTTAGCATAGATCATTGAATTGAATTAGACCATTAGCATGTCCTTAATAAATTGCCAATGTGTTTTCTGAGTTAAACAGAAGAGTTTTACCATTTTTAAATTTATTCAGCCCATCTCCGGGTCTGGTGGAAACACTTTTAGCTTAGCTTAGCATAAATCATTGAATCCAATTAGACCATTAGCATCTCATCAAAAAATGACTATTGTGTTTACAGAGTTAAACAGATGAGTTTTACCATATTTAAATTTTTTAAGCCGATCTTCGGGTCTGGTGGGAACACTTTTAGCTTAGCTTAGCTTAGCATAGATAATTAAATCGGATTAGAACATTAGCATCTCGTTAAAAAAATTACTGTTGTGTTTACAGAGTTAAACAGCTGAGTTTTACCATATTTAAATGTATGTGTCAAACTCAGAGATCTGTTAAATGGATTTAAAAAATAGTAAAACGCATCTGTTTAATTCTGTAAACTCTGTAAACTTAAGTTTAACTTAACTTAAATTAAACTATTTTTTTATGAGATGCTAATGGTCTAATCTAATTCAGTGATTTATGCTAAACTAAGCTAAAAGTGCTTCTGCCAAACCTGGAGATCACTTGAACTCACACAAAAATTGTAAATCTCATCTGTTTAACTCTGTAAACACATTGGTAATTTTAAGGAGATGCTAATGGTCTAATCCGATTCAATGATTTATGCTAAGCTACGCTAAAAGTGCTTGTGTCAAACTCAGAGATCTATTTAATGGATTAAAAAATGGTAAAACCTATCAGTTTAATTCAGTAAACTTATTGGTAACTTTTTAATGAGATGCTAATGGTCTAATCCGATTCAGTGATTTATGGTAAGCTAAGCTAAAAGTGCTTCTGACAAACTCGGAGATCGATTTAATGGATAAAAAAATGGTAAAACTCACCTGTTTAAGTCTGTAAACACATTGTTAATTTTTTTAGGAGATGCCAATGGTCTAATACGATTCAATGATTTATGCTAAGCTAAGCTAAAAGTGTTCCAGTAAGACCTGGAAATGGCCTGAATGGATTTCAAAATTGTAAAGCTCATTTGTTTAACCCTGTAGACACATTGGTATTTTTTTTACGAGATGCCAATGGTCTAATACGTTTCAATGATTTATGCTAAGCTAAGCTAAAAGTGTTTGCGCCAAACCCGCAGATCGCCTGAATGGATTAAAAAATGATTAAATTAACTCTTTTAAACTCTGTTGACACATTGGTAATTTTATAATGAGATGCTAACGGTCTAATCTGACTCAATGATTTATGCTAAGCTACGCTAAAAGTTCTCTTGCCAAACTCGAAGATCAGCTGAATTCATTTAAAAATGGTAAAAACCCATCTGTTTACCTCTATAAACACATTGATAATTTTTTAATGAGATGCTAACGGTCTAATCCAATTCAAAGATTTATGCTAAGCTAAGCTAAAACTTAGAGATCGCCTGAATGGATTCAGAAATGGCAAAACTTATTTATAAAATGAGCCTATTTCCAAAAAAAGGATTGTTCCTTTAATAAATCTGAATTAGTGAGTAGTAAGCGCCTTCTGTTGACTGTCACAGTAAAACAAATGGCGCATCAGTAGATTTAACACTTCCCCAACTGTTAACAACACTGATTATTGAAAGCTCTCTCTCTCTCTCTCTTCTGCTGAATTTGAATAGAAGTAAAGCCCAGACATCGAATCAACCATTTAAGAGCTTTTATGACTTCCTTTTGTACCAGAAAGAAATCAAAATCAAAATAAAACATCCCTGAATCCTAAAAGGAAGAACAAACATGCCAACTCTACTGGAAGAACTTTGTCAAAGTGCTCTGAGCACATCGCACACCACACCAGATCCCGGCTCCACTGCAGAAAAGAAACTTGGAGCAAAGGTCTGACATGCATTTAATGTAGCCCAACAAACCATTGCAGCTCTTGATAATGCAAAGGTCAGCCGCGTCTTTAACTTTAAGTCCTTTGAGTGGGTTGCTCAGCCCAACCTTGATCCATCGGTTCTTGCAGTGCGGATCTTTTATCAGGTCTTGTGTGTGTGTGTGTGTTTTTGCCATCGATGCAGCTTTGATTTTAAGGGCTATACTGAAATTCTGAAAATTCACTTGTGCTTTCAACTGATGGTGATTGTCTGAAAACTGGGCAGTGAAGGATTAGCTGTGTATTCACATCTCTTCAATCACATTCACGTATAAAAGTTATTACAATATCCTCACCTAGCAGTTTAGCAATAATCGTAGAGTTCAAAAGAAGTATTGGTGTTATTTCAAGCGTATAAACGGAGATCCGTTTTAATTCGGATTGTACATTCAAGGATTTTTTTACAGACATAAAAGAGTTTGCTGCATCTATCTAGATACCCGTGTCGATTTTTTAAACCACAGGATCATTTTTATTGTATTTTATTGTATTTTTCTGGAATGTAATAGTCGCTCCATGCTCCGAATTGTATGTAAAATATCTAAGCTAGTTGCAAATGTAGCACTTATGGTCAAAAACATGATTTGTAAACACCTAAAATACTAAAAACTAAAAAGAAAACAAAACTACACAGCAGGGTTGCAACAGCAAAGTGGCTTCATCGTCGTTTATCCATAAAAGAACGGTTCTGAGTGAATGCTAATGTAAATGTGATGACGCTGTAAAGCAGAGGGCCAATGGAGTTCAAGGAAAAGATGAGAAGCTGGGAGCTTCTGCATCCTCAAACGACTGATCCTGCGACTGTTTTCAACTAGGAGAGAAAAAGAGAGAGAAGGGTCAGTGCTCATATTGTAATGGAGCCACAATTTTGCCTAGAAAATTACATTCTTATGTGTCTTTATCATTTTAGCGAGTCACAAGCAAAGAGAGGATCTGGCATCCCAAATCCCAAAACTGTGTAAGATTTTCTTTTGTATTGCTATAACAGTAATATACAGGGAGTGCAGAATTATTAGGCAAGTTGTATTTTTGAGGATTAATTTTATTATTGAACAACAATCATGTTCTCAATAAACCCAAAAAACTCATTATAATAAAATCATGTTTTTCTTGAAGGATGCAGACTTCTTCCTGTACCACTGCTTAAAAAAAGGTGTCTTCTGGCAGTAGGACTGGGAGTTGAGTTTGACTCCATCTTCAACCCGAAAAAGGCCCCACAAGCTCATCTTTGATGATACCAGCCCAAACCAGTACTCCACCTCCACCTTGCTGGCGTCTGAGTCGGACTGGAGCTCTCTGCCCTTTACCGATCCAGCCACGGGCCCATCCATCTGGCCCATCAAGACTCACTCTCATTTCATCAGTTTATAAAACCTTACAAAAATCAGTCTTGAGATATTTCTTGGCCCAGTTTTGACGTTTCAGCTTGTGTGTCTTGTTCAGTGGTGGTCGTTTTTTAGCCTTTCTTACCTTGGCCATGTCTTTGAGTATTGCACACCTTGTGCTTTTGGGCACTCCAGTGATGTTGCAGCTCTGAAATATGGCAAAACTGGTGGCATCTTGGCAGCTGCACGCTTGACTTTTCTCAGTTCATGGGCAGTTATTTTGCACCTTGGTTTTTCCACAGAAGCTTGGCACTTTTAAGAGTGCTGCATCCCTCTGCAAGATATCTCACTATTTTTGACTTTTCGGAGCCTGTCAAGTCCTTCTTTTGACCCATTTTGCTAAAGGAAAGGAAGTTGCCTAATAATTATGCACACCTGATATAGGTTGTTGATGTCATTAGACCACACCCCTTCTCATTACAAAGATGCACACCACCTATGATGCTTAATTGGTAGTAGGCTTTCGAGCCTATACAGCTTGGAGAAAGACAACATGCATAAAGAGGATGATGTGGTCAAAATACTCATTTGCCTAATAATTCTGCACTCCCTGTAGAATCGAGACGTACATTTTTTCAAGACGTCAGATTTTTTAGCCCCTCTGTATGTTTTTTACCCTATTTCTGTTTCGATAGTTCACACTTATGCCGAGTTCAGACTGCATGATTTTCAAAGTAGTCGTGTCGGATGTTTTCACACTGCATGACTATCTGGGCTAGCGTTCTGTCATTGCTGTGTTTACACTGTAGGATGGATCGGCGACAGGAGAGTTACCACTGCTTGACTTTAAAATAGGAAGAATCGCAGACAACTTTGTCTAAACTACGTCTCAGCCAAACAAACGCAAAAAGTGACATGGAAACTACGCAAGGTCACGTAATATATCTTTCATTATGAACTACATCATGTAAACAGAAGCTTTAGCTTTAGAAACTTGTGTTGCTCACCTGGCTTTTGAAGAGAATTAACAATCTTTCCTCAAACTTTTTTTACTTCGACCTGGTTGTGATATTGATCAGACGACACGTCAAACAGACACAGTGTTCCTGCCAAATTTACACTAGTTTTTCCTCCATTTCTTGCGTCTAAATAAACTGAAAATGAGCGCTTTTAGCTTCTCCCCCAGCCTCCCGCTGGCCTGCAGGTACTCGTACAAGAGAATGCTGCTCTCTCATTGGCTGTAGTTGATCGCCGATGTTGTTTTCAATCAGAACTCATTTCACACGGCATGATTTGAATCGCCGACAGCTCCAGATATTTAACACGCCAAATATCTCACCGGTGTCGGCGACTCATCTGCGATTTTCTCATAACGCGTCCTTGATAGTTAATACTATGTGATTTGTCATGCACCGATTTGTCTGTGATTTCTCAAAACCTGTCGTCGAGTCAAAATCAGGGCTAAAATCATGCAGTCTGAACTTGGCATAAACTGATGATTGATTATAAAGCTTGTTTGGGTTGTTTAGCGTCCTGAGCTCATAAGATCCTCGAGCCCGGGGCTCCCTCCCGTTTGCTGGGCGAGAGGGAAGTTTGAGCTCAGGTAAGTCTTGAGAACTCCCCTGCTTATTTATGGCTTATGGCAAATAAGGGATTGCTATGGGGAGATATACTGCTGGCTAAGGATAATCTATGGTGCCAATTTGTTTTGGTCAATTCACTTATGTCGCATGTCTTGTATCTGTTTAATAACGCCATCAACAGTGCTTAAATTTTAACGGCAAAATGGATGTTTTTTTTATTTCAGTACCAAAATTTTGTATCGTGACAGTCTAATATAGTGAAATAATCAGTTCATTAACTTGAGTTTGATTAATGGCATCTACAATGTGTGTTTGGGAAAGAAAACGTTAGCTAAGTAGTGGCATTTCCCTTTACTTAGCTGAAAATGAGGTCTGATATTCCTTTTTATTTTCACTATTCATTCAGAACAGACCTTCGGGTCACTCGGAAGCTGGTGAAATCATACATTTGTGTCACTTTTTCTTCGCTGATAAGATATACAGCCAGGTACAGTACATCCCTACTGAAACAAAACAGCTTAAACCAGCCTAGGCTGGTTGGCTGGTTTTAGAGGGGTTTTAGCCACTTCCAGGCTGGTTTCCAGCCCTTTCCAGCCTGGTCTTAGCTGGTCAGGCTGGGAGATGACCAGGTAAAACCAGCTTGACCATCCAGGTCAAGGCTGGGAGTCCAGCCAAAACTGTCCAGCTTAAAACAGGCTGGTCAAGCTGGTTTTTGCTGGTTTTAGCTGGTCATTTTTTCAACCTGACTAGCTAGGACCTGGAAGTGGCCAAAACCCCTCTAAAACCAGAATCAGAAAGAGCTTTATTGCCAGGTATGTTCACACATACGAGGAATTTGTTTTGGTGACAGAGCTTCTACAGTGCAACAGAATTACAGAGACAGGACTAAAAACAGATAATACATATATTTAAAAATAGAAGTAGTGAATGCAAATAGACGAGTGTATGTACAGCTATATTACTATATACAGCATTATATGTGCAGCTGTTTTGTGCAAATTGACATGTAAAGTGTGTTGTTAAATAAGTGTATGTGTGTCTAAAAGGTGTATAGCAGGTAGTGATGTTTGTTCCACAATTATTATCATCAAGTGTTCATGAGATGGATTGCCTGAGGGAAAAAACTGTTTCTGTGTCGAGCTGCTCTGGTTCGCAGTGCTCTGTAGCGTCGACCAGAAGGTAACAGTTCAAAGAGGCAGTGTGCTGGGTGTGAGGAGTCCAGAGTGATTTTAGCAGCCCTTCTGCTCGCTCTGGCTGGCTGGTCGACCAGCTAAAGCCAGCCAACCAGCTTAGGCTGGTTTAAGCTGTTTTTTTCAGTAAGGATTCCTGCGTGACTCAGGTGATACTTCAGGGTTTCTTTCCACGGCAGCCTTGATTTCGCTGTTTAAAATGGCGGCCGCGTGAAATCAGTCTATTAACATAGTTAAGCCTTTAAATGTCACTTTAAGCTGAATACTAGTATTTTAAAAAAAATATCTAGTCAAATATTCTGTGCTGTCATCATGGCAAATATAAAATAAATCAATTAATAGAAATGAGTTATTAAAAATATTATGATTAGAAATGTGTTGAAAAAAATCTTCTTTCTGTTAAACAGAAATTGGGGGGAAATATATAGAGGGGGGTGAATAATTCTGACTTTAACTGTAATATTAATTCTTTCATTTATTTTCCTTCGGCTTAGTCCCTTATTTATCAGGGGTCACCACAGCGGATTGAACCGCCAACTTATCCAGCATTTGTTTTACACAGTGGACGCCCTTCCAGCCACAACCCAGCACTGGGAAACACCCATACACACTCATTTACACTTATACACTTTGGCCAATAGGGTATATGCTGAGCTAGTGTTTCTTCCCATACTGATAAACTTCCGGAGCCCGGTTATTGTGACTTTTTTCCATTTTATACGGTTCCTTTTACAGCATCGATGATGTAATTAAAATACAACCAGTTAAATAGACTTTGGCATTCATTTAGTTGCTCAAGCGTAAAAGAGATGAAAAGCCGTTTACTCGCTCACGCCCGTCAGGATCGGCAGGCTATGGGCAGAAGCTCCATTGAATATACTGGGGTAAAATAAATGCTCATATTTGAAAAACATGGCGGGGAAAAATGTCATTTAATGCACTGCTTCTTGTACAATCTGAGACCGGATATCATATATATATATATATAGTATATTTGATATCACTCAGCCAGTTGAGATTGCTGATTTTTAAATAAAACAGACCTTAAATATGCAGATTTTGCAATGGCATACAGTTCACCGGAAGCGCTTAACCCAGGTCACTGGCAAATTAAAAGTCCTTTAGCATAATTCGGCATATACCCTATTTAGTTTATTCAATTCATCTATAGCGCATGTGTTTGGACTGTGGGGGAAACTGGTTCACCCGGAAGAAACCCACTCCATCACGGGGAGAAACTCTACAAAGAAATGCCAACTGGCCTAGCCGGGACTTCTAGAAAACGCTTCTTGATTTAAGTATTTTTCGATATTTGGACTAGAAACGAGAAAGAAAAAACACTTAAGTAAGAAAAGCTTTTTGTTTCTTACCTGATTCTTATTTAGCGATGGCAGCTGGAGAGCCTGAGCGGTGGAAATGGACTATCTGCCACTTGCCGTCTTTACGATGCCAGATTCGTGTCTCTTCGGACTGGGCAGTGCAGGGCATCCCGTTATTGTCTAGGTACTGTGTGATGCGAATGTAAGCGATGCAGGCCGCCTCCTCGCCTATCAGATGGATGTGAGGGTTCAGGATGGTAGTGTGAACGGGCTTGCTGTTCTTTGACCACACTGTTAAAGAGAAAAAAACAAATGGACCCTTTTCACATTTACATTTCTCAGTAAAGGAAGTCAGCATAGTTGGTAAACTTAGAGCGCAGTGAATGGGAAAGTACACAAATCATTTTTTACAATCCTATTTGCTGAAATAAAAACAGAAAAACTCCACGATGATGTTATCAAGACTTTCAGAAAAAGGAAAACAATAGTGTGAGACTAATAATGACAAATAGAATAATGTCAGAATTACTGTCCTGATCCCATAGACACTGCATTAGAAACACCTCACACAAGCGGTCATTTGTTTTTGTTTTTTTTGTAATTTGATGCAAAGATGATATAATACATACATAAATACATATAAATACTCATATTTAAAAAGAATATTCCAAACATCCAAGGATTTAAAATATTGATGACCGTTAAACATGTCATAATCTTATAAAAATGGTCTATTAAATAATAAACCCACTGGCCACTTTATTAGGTTCACCTTACTAGTACCGGGTTGGACCCCTTTTGCCTTCAGAACTGCCTCAATCCTTCATGGCAGAGATTCAACAAGGTACTGGAAATATTCCTCAGAGATTTTGCTCCATATTGACATGACAGCATCACGCAGTTGCTGCAGATTTGTGGGCTGCACATCCATGATGTGAATCTCCCGTTCCACCACATTCCAAAGGTGCTCTATTGGATTGAGATCTGGTGACTGTGGGGGCCATTTGAGTACAGTGAACTCATTGTCATGTTCAAGAGAGCATTATCCTGCTGGAAGTAGCCATCAGAAGATGGAGACACTGTGGTCATAAAGGGATGGACATGGTTAGCAGCAATACTCCGGTAGGCTGTGGCGTTGACACGACACTCAATTGGTACTAATGGGCCCAAAGTGTGCCAAGAAAATATCCCCCACACCATTACACCACCACCTCCAGCCTGAACCGTTGATACAAGGCAGGATGGATCCATGCTTTCATGTTGTTGATGCCTAATTCTGACCTGACCATTTGAATGTGGCAGCAAAAATGGAGACTCATCAGACCAGGCAACGTTTCTTTAATCGTCTATTGTCCAGTTTTGGTGAGCCTGTGTGAATTGTAGCCTCAGTTTCCTGTTCTTAGCTGACAGGAGTGGCACCCAGTGTGGTCTTCTGCTGCTGTAGCCCATCTGCCTCAAGGTTCTACGTATAGAGATGCTCTTCTGCAGACCTCGGTTGTAACGAGTGCTTATTTGAGTTACTGTTGCCTTTCTATCAGCTGGAACCAGTCTGGCCATTCTCCTCTGATCTCTGGCATCAACAAGGCATTTGTGCCCACAGAACTGCCGCTCACTGGATATCTTCTTTTTTTCTGACCATTCTCTGTAAACCCTAGAGATGGTTGTGTGTGAAAATCCCAGTAGATCAGTAGGTTCTGACATTAAATTGGGTGTACCAATTTTTGAACTGTGATCTTAAGGTTTTTTTGTTTGAAAAGCTCCATTTTTGTCTTTGGTGCAGACTAATCTAATGAAGACACACTATATATATATACTTTTCCATGATGACAGAACATATTTTTCCTAGCTATTTTTAAAAAGGAATTTAACACAGAATATTATATAATCACTGAATATATGTTTATCACACACACATTAGATTGCTGCTTATATTCAACCAGCCTCACACTGCAAAACATACTTTTCTTAGAGTTTTTGACTTGTTTCTAGTTCGAATATCGAAAAATCCTTAAATCAAGAAGCATCTTTTAGACAAGTGGAAAATATTGTTTTGTTTTCAGATATAATGGATCAAAATAAAGTGATTTTTTTCATTAAAACAAGCAAAATAATCTGCCAATGGGGTAAGAAAAATAATATTATGTCCAAAAGAAAAAACAACATTATTTTACTTACCCCATTGTCAAATTATTTATCTTGTTTTAAGTAAAAAAAAAACTCATTTATTTCTGAAATCAAGACAATATATTCCACTTATTAAGAAATGCTTCTTGATTTAAGGATTTTTAGATATTCGGACAAGAAACACGACAACAAAATCTAAGAAAAGCAGAGTATAATAATGCTGATAACAGGCAGAACAATAGTAAGACTTAATAATAAGAGTTCAATTAATCCATTTATTTGCATACTACAGGTACACGTTTCATCTTACAGTTTTCAAAGTAGAAGCGATGGAAATCCAGACCCTCCACCAGGTTTCCCAGAGCCTCGGGTTCAAACGCTGTAACGCTGGGATCACACATCTTCCTGCACACAAACACCACTTCTTTACTGCCACCATTATTATTATTATTGGTCACACTTTATTTTAATGGTCAATTTGTTGAATTTAATTTACATTGCTACTAATTCTCATTAGATTATAAGTAGACTGTTAGGTTGGGGTTAGTGTAAGTTGACATGTACTTGCAAAGTGTCTTATAGTCAGTTAAAATGTCTGTTGAAGGAGCAGTATGAGCAGATATTAAGCAGACAGTCTACTAATACTCAAATGGACCATCAAAGTGAAGTGTTACCTTATTATTTTGAGGTCATACATATTTAAATCTGGCGCTTTTCATAGGCCGTTTGAACAAGCCAATGTTTTAGCTTTAAAAGGCTTATTACAAATTTGTCTTTAGTAACTTTTTACTTGAAAAGTGTTAATAAGGCTGCCATCAAACATATAATCATGACATATGAATATGAATTATATTTATGTATGCTTATGACAGCTGTCATTAAGTGTCATTAGCTCAGTTGTGTCCTTTTAAATGCAAAGATGACATTATTTTAGATGTCCTTGTCTTTATAACAACTTGACATTAGCAAGACTACATAACTTGTCATAAACATGATTGTCATGAGGCCATTGTAATTGTGTCACATTTCATATCAGCATCATTAATATTTTCTTGACTTTTACTAGAGTGGCTAATATTTTCTTGACTTTAATTAAAATGTCATTAAATATTAATGATGCTGTTATAAATTATTTGATGCAGCACTGACACTTTGAGAAATTTTATGTTTGTTCCACAGAAAAATATTCCTGATGCAGTTATAATGGCCTTACACCAATCATGTT
>CAIGQZ010001206.1:2048272-2078400 GCA_903798205.1 Danio tinwini | reverse complement strand
TAATATAATATAATATAATATAATATAATATAATATAATATAATAATCCTTTAGTGTGCAAATCAACATCCAGACAGTACAGTGTATACTTTCACATATCAAGAGTATTAAGAATCAAAAAATGAATACCTGATTTCCTACCTTCACACCATCCGTCTTCTTGCTGACGCCACTCTTTCCTCCTGCATGCAAGACACAAATAAAGAGTGAAATGGCAATAAAAAAGGGCACAAAAGCCCAGAAAAGCATAGTGAGGGGCATAGCGGTGGTCTACTCTCCACTTTGGCTCCGGTGTGGCTCTGGAGATCTGTTGACTCTCTAAAATAGATGCTGGGAGTTTCCAGCATACATAATCACACACTCCTACACTCCAGGAACTGTTCTTGACAGCTCAGAACACACAAACAATCAGGAAAAATCAACTGTTTGAGGGGAAAAAAATTATATGTCTGAGAATAATGACAAATAAGCACAAGATTTGTACTAAATAGACTTAAAGAGATAGTTCACGCAAAAATGTATTAAAGTATACCTGATGACGGCTCAGAACACACAAACAATCAGAAATGGTAAACAAAAATCAACTGTTTGAGGACAAAATATAATATATCTGGGAATAATGGAAAAAGAGCATTTAAAAATTAGCGCAAATCAGACTTAAAGGGATAGTTCACGCAAAAAATTAACATTTGCTTACTATTTACACTCCTCAAAACCAACCTTTAAAATTGATAGAAAAAATTAACCCAATGTTGGGTTTGTTCATATTGACCCAACATTGGCTTATGACAACCCAATTTTTTAATAATATAATATAATATAATATAATATAATATAATATAATATAATATAATATAATACAATATAATATAATATAATATAATATAATATAATATAATTAAATATAATATAATATAATATAATATAATATAATATAATATAATATAGTACTATAATGCGACGCAGCAACAGCAAGAAGGTCACTGATTCAAGCCTCGGCTGGGTCAGTTGGCGTTTCTGTGTGGAGTTTGCATGTTCTCTGTTTGTGTGTTCATGTGGGTTTCCTCCAGGTGCTCCGGTTTCCCCCACAGTCCAAAGACATGCAGTACAGGTGAAATTGTCCATAGTGTATGAGTGTGAATGAGTGTGTGTGGATGTTTCCCAGAGAAGGGTTGCGGCTGGAAGGGCATCTGCTACGAAAAAGCATGCTGGATAAGTTGGCGGTTCATTCCGCTGTGGCGACCCCAGATTAATAAAAGCCGAAAAGACAGTTTATAAATGAATAACACAATAACATAATATAACATAACATATCATAGCATAATTTAATATAATATAATATCACACAACACAAAAAATATAAACAATTATATAAATAAATAAATAAATAAATAAATAAATAAATAAATAAATAAATAAATAAATAAATAAATAAATAAATATTAAAAAAAATGATTTAAGAATTTTTAGATGTTTGGACTAGAAACAAGACAAAAAAAAATCAAGAATGTGGAGAGTGAGTTAAGTAATAAAGTTATTTCAAACCAAAAACAAGATTATTTTGCTTATTTTAAGTAAAAACCTACTTAATTTTATCTGAAAATAAACTATTTTTACTCATCTAAAAATACTTCTTGATTTAAGAATTACTTTAGAAATAAGACAAAAACTCTAAGATAGAAAATTGTTTACTTTTGCAGTCTGCAATTACAGTCAGAGGACTCTATTTTAAGGATCTAGGCACAAAGTCTAAAGGGCGTGGCACAAAAGCATTAAGGGCATGTGAGAATGTACTTTTGCTATTTTAAGGGTCTAACAGGACTGTGCTTATTCTCTTAATGAGTTATGGCTGTGTTTTTAACATAACCTGCATTAAACCAATCAGAGTCTCATCTCCCATTCCCTTTAAGAGTCAGTTGCGTCGTGTCATGGCACATTTGCTATTTACATGGCAGACTTTGTAAGTGTAAAAACATGAACGCTTCACTAGCAAGAAAACAGTTAAACAGAGCATCTGCAGCGTGAGGATAAAGAACGAGCCTCCTCCATTCAGCCTCTTTACTTTCTCTTTACTTTACTCTTTACTTTTTATTCCTTTACTTTAGTAAGGAAACATAGAAACTCACACCACTGAAGACATCCATTAGTCCACATATTTAATGTAGTTTGTTAAGCACAAAGATTTGTTTCAAAACTATTTCTTAATTCAGTTCTAATCTCCAGCAAAGGAATAAATGAACAATAATAATGAAGTGTGCTCAAAATACTGAGTTATATCCAAACACACGTCCTGTTCTTACGCCCCATATGGTGATACAGACGTCTCCAAAACCCCACAGGTGGACAAGTCTAAACTTGTTTTTATTAAAACAAATATAAATATGCATATAATAAATAATAATGTTAACAATAATAACATTATACTAATGCAGATTGTCCTCAATAAACTGAAAAAGCCCCCCGAGATGAGGCATGGAGGCAGTGGTTTTTATATTTATACAGAAAATAATATATATTTTTTTACATTTTAATCCTTTAATTGTGTTCATCTGTAAAGATATTTGTGTATTGCTGTACATCCTGTGTGTATTCAGCAATGTGTAAGAGTTTGGACCTGCATAGGCACATAACTAACGCGCTCTGCGTTGGACTTTAGAGCAGCTTTTAATTGGTCAATGGCGCTATTTCAGTTCCTCAAAAGTGCACCCAAAACACACCTCGTTAATAGACTGGCACACCCATGAGTCCACAAAGTGGCACAAATTGATTTGCTATTAAAACAATGTGGTGCAAAATGTGAAAATTACATTTGCGCGGGTCTGACAATAGCAACAAATCGCGCCATGCACATCTTGCACCTTATTGCGCCGGGTGTATAATAGGGCTCAGAATTAAAAGTCCCCCCGTATATTTTTCTCCCCAATTTCTATTTTTTCAACACATTTCTAAACAATACATTTAATAGCTCATTTCTAATAACTGATTTCTTTTATCTTTGCCATGATGACAGTAAATAATATTACACTAGATATTTTTCAAGATACTAGTATTCAGCTTAAAGTGACACTTTAACTAGGGTAAAGTTAGGGTAATTAGGCAAGTCATTGTATATCAGTGGTTTGTTTTGTAGACAATTGAAAACTAATATTGCTTAAGGGGGCTAATAATATTGACCTTAAAATGTCAAATTTTTGGGATTTTGAAATTCCAACATTAACCTTTCACCAGATGTTTATCACTAGGGGAAAAACACTAGCTGTGCATATACCCCATTCCTGAATTTGATCCTGTTTGGGCTGTGTTTTCATATTTAACAATTGCTCTCCTCGTGGGAGTGTCACGCGGGTCTGTAAAAAGGTCAGCGGCTTCTGATCTAAAATAGCCTTTCTCCACCTGTTCAAGTTTAACAGCCGTAGCGTTTACACGGACCATTCTATCACTCCCAAACACTCTTGATCATTCATCACGTTCTGGCTATTTTTACCCGCCGCTCAATCTCCACTCACTACTTAAGATAATGTCCAGCAGGAAACACGCCGGCTTCGGTTTGAGATTTTACAGAGTCTCCTGCTCTCTTTCTATCCAGCCATTATTGAATGTGACTCCTTGAATTGTGATATAGAAATCTGATATATGGCAATATGTGCAAATCACATAGAGTTGAATTTATAATGATTCACCCTTCTGTGATTTTTTTTCTTTTCCAAATATTTCCCAAAAGATGTTTAACAGATTCAGGAATTTTTCACAGTATTTCCTATAATATGTTTTCTTCTGGAGAAAGTCTTATTTGTTTTGTTTCAGCTAGAATAAAAGCTGTTCATTTTTTTAAACCAATATTAAAACACTTGTGAACTGTTCAGATGTTTGGACTCTCAGCAGTGATTATTAAACCACACTGAACTGAGCTAAACTAAACTGAACTTAAACACTAAAAACTGAACTGACACTGTTTCAATTCACTATAAACTTCCATGTGAAGCTGCTTTGACACAATCTACATTGTATAAGCGCTATACAAATAAAGATGAATTGAATTAAATTGAATTACCCTCATGTTATGTTTGAGATGAAAACATCTACTGAATAAAACTGCTGTAAAAATGCATCAGATTCATACTTTCTTTTTTTTTTTTTTTGCATAAATCTGTTCATCAACCTTAGTCCTAATCAAAACTACTGAATGTTTAGAAAATAACAGGATTAAACTTGTTAATTGGCAAATTTACAAATGATGTCACTAATTTGGTGGGGAAAAAACCTAAAATGACGTATTTTCAATATAAAATGTAATTGTGGACTGGGTGTTTTTTTTTACTGGAATAGTAACAACATTGACTTTGATGCATTGCTAGATTTTAATTGTTCCCCCTAATTAACTGTTGGTGTTTTTGCCCTATTGACTGCCATTATAACCACATTTGAAGTTTTTGTTTTTGTTCACTCTATGTAGTTCTGAGAGCTGATGTGCATGTTTGATTTTCTCAGACACATCAGGGTAAGTGCACAAAGATCACTCTCACACACTCAGACACACATACAAACACTTTAATTTGCTGTTATACCCCACATAAAATCCAGAAACTAAGCTTTTTTGCACAGGCCTATCTAAAGGGTTAATGGTGCCAACTGATGATCAACAGTAAAAATTTAACATTTTACCTCTTCCCATCCGGGAAATCCATCAACAATCAAAAACACATGATTATATGGTGTCATGGCTTTGCAATAAACAAATGTGGTTATAATGGAAGTCAATGGGGCAAAAACAGCCACCAACAGTAAATTAGGGAGAAGAAATGAAAATCTATCAAAAACAATGCCTCAAATGCAATGTTGCTTCACATGTCCAAGACTGTGATTAAAAGTTTAAAAAATCCAGTCCACAATTACCTTTTATATTGAAAATAATCATTTTGTGGGTTTTTTTTTTCACCAAATCAGTGTGACTTCAGCATCAATGAGAAGAATAACCAAGTGGAGCAAATTATAAAACAAGCCAGCAAGTTAATAATGAAGTCAATGCACTTAAATAGTATGGGTGGAAATTGTGGTTTACAGTATACACTACCTGACAAAAGTCTTGTCGCCTATCCTAAGCTTAGGAAAAACAAATAACAACTTGACTTCTAGTTGATCATTTGGTATTAGAAGAGTCTTCTATAAAAGGCAAAGGCCTCTAGATTATATCATTTTACCACAATAAAATATGATCATGCCTTGATTTTGAATTATTTCATTAGAACAGTAAGGTCTGACTTTGCTTAGACAAAAGTCTTGTCAATTAACAAAAATAATGTCCAGAATATAATATAAAGTCATGCTGCAGTGGAAACAGAATGAATATTGTGTCTGACTCCAACATGAGCTTGGAGGACTGCATCTTTACATCTCTGAATGACTCAAATCACTGATTAATAAAGTCATCTGGAATGGCAAAGAAAGCGTTCCTGCAGGACTCCCAGAGTTCATCAAGATTCTTTAGATTCATCTTCAATGCCTCCTCCTTCATCTTACCCCAGACATGCTCAATAATGTTCATGTCTGGTGATTGGGCTGGCCAATCCTGGAGCAGCTTGACCTTCTTTGCTTTCAGGAGCTTTGATGTGGAGGCTGAAGTATGAGAAGGAGTGCTAACCTGCTGGAGAATTGTCCCTCTCCTGTGGTTTGTAATTTAATGGGCAGCACAAATGTCTTGATACCTCAGGCTGTTGATGTTGCCATCTGCTCTGCATCTACTGAATGTAACCCCAAACCATGATTTTTCTTTCAAACTTGATTGATTTCTGAGAGAATCTTGGCTCCATGCTGGTTCCAGTAGGTCTTTTGCAGTATTTGTGATGATTGGGATGCAGTTCAACAGATGATTCAGCAGAAAAATCAACCTTCTGCCACTTTTTCCAATGATCAACTAGTCAAGTTATTATTATAGTTAATATTTCCCAGCTCTTACAACTGGGATATAATTCTTTAAAATGTTGTGTTTTTCGGTTCATTATAAGAAAAAAAATATATAAAGGTTTATAACCATATGAGGGAGAATAAATAATGAGGTAATTTAAATTTTGGGTGAACTATTCTTTTTAGACTGGGGTGTCCAAACTTGGTCCTGGAGGGCCGGTGTCCTGCATATTTTAGTTCCAACCCCAATCAAACACACCTGAACTAGCTAATCAAGCTCTTTCTAGGTATACTAGAAACTTCCAGGAGGTGTGTTAAAGGAAGTTGGAGCTAAACTATGCAGGACACTGGCCCTTCAGGACCGAGTTGGACACCCCTGCTTTAAGACCAATTGTAATAAAACATCAAATAATATGCTTCTAAGTAGCACCATGTTGAATGCAATATGAATTATTGCAGTTGTTCCATCACCTTAAAACTTTAAAACCCGAAACTGGTATATGATCATACAGTATATGAGTCACATCCACTTGTTAAGCAAAGACTATAGAATACACAAGACATGTCACTCGTATAGTTTTACATGGGGAAAAGTATGATGGTTAATATGGAGAATGAATCGCCACCTACTAGTACAGAAGCCAATCATTGATCGCTATAGACTGATGATTCTCCAGGGGAGAAGCTCGGACCAGACGTGTGCTTTTTGTGGTCAACAAACACCTCAGCGAATACTTTACAGACAGACATTCATTCATTCATTTTTTTTTCAGCTTAGTCTCTTTATTAATCCAGGTCGCCACAGCGGAATGAACCGCCAACTTATCCAGCATATGTTTTACGCAGCGCATGCCCTTCCAGCTGCAACCCATCTCTGGAAAACATCCATACACACTCATTCCCACTCATAAACTACGGACAATTTAGCCTACCCAATTCACCTGTACCACACGTCTTTGGACTGTGCGGGAAACTGGAGCACCTGGAGGAAACCCACGCGAATGCAGGGAGAACATGCAAACTCCACACAGAAACGCCAACTGACCTAGCTGAGGCTTGAACCTGCGACCTTCTTGCTGTGAGGTGACAGCACTACCTACTGCGCCACTGCGACGCGCTTCACAGACATAAGAAATATATTTAAATATAGCTTGACATCTCTACTACTTTTAAATGAACCAACTACACTTGAAAACAAACGTTTTTGGGTTTTGATGAACGTGAGGTACAGTCCGTCCTGTCAAATGCACATCACATAACAGCTATTAGTCAAACGCCCACAAACTTGTAAACAAAGAGTTGCTGTCATTTCTGCAGGAGATTCACCATCAAGACCAAATAACTTGTGAATTACTTCAGAAGACCAGCGCAATCTAACGATCATTATTCAGAGGATGAATGACACTGTCATAATGTGTAGAACGGCCATAAATGAGGTTGGTGTCGTGATCTTGTTCCTCTGCACATGCGCATTAGCTAGGGCAACCTGAAAAAATGCCCATTTTGTTTGATTTGAATGTTTAGAAACTAAACTTATGAGACAGATGTTGTATAATTTTACTGATGACTCCAAATATGTAATGTAATCATAAGCTTGGCAAACAGTTTTGGAGAATTTGATGTTTGCCCAAGCATTCTGGCGTTTCAAAAATGGCCACCGAATGAAATGACTTGTCTTATGGCCCGTTTCCACTGAGTGATACGGTACGGTACAGTTCGGTACACTTTTATGGCCGTTTCCACTGTCAAAAGGCATACCGAACCGAACCGTACCATACCACATTTTTCGGCACCCTTTCGAAAGGGTACCAAACATGAGAAAGGGTACCAAAAGGCGGAGCTAGATGCACAGCTGAACTCTATTGGTTTACAGAGATGTGTCACGAGCTCACGCAACAAGCCAGAATGAAAACAAAGAAGCCGCCATGTTTTCATACACAGCCGAGAGAATACAGCGTAATTATTTATACATATAATAGCGAGCCCTGTTCGATCTGGGCTCAAATGAACCTTGTCGTCGTCTTGATGAACAGCCACAAAGCCAAAAAGAAGAGCAGATTTTACCCTGTGCCCAGTAGTTTTTTATGAGCCAGTCTAAAGTGCGAGCGGTTTCTCTTTCTTGCTTGCGCTCGCCACGCTTCTATATCTGAAATAACAAACTTCTTGAGCTGATGATAATAACGTGCGCTTGATTATTGACGTGCTTTTGAAACCTGATCCTGTCAGAAACTGACAAACGTGAGAGTGATGCGCCAAAAAACAAAAGGAGAAGCCGGAAAAAAGGAGCACGTTATTATTTCAGCAAACGTGAACAAACTGCCATGTTTAACTATTATCATCACCTTTTGGACTATTATAAACTCGAAATGATGGAATTACTTTCTAACAAGAGGCTACACGTGCTGCTGAAGATTACAGACACGTTTAATCATGAGAGGTCTGACTGTGGGCTCTATTTCCTGTTGTTTTGAACCTAAATAAGGACTAAATGTCCGCTGTGTGTAGTTTATCTGTAAGTGGTAACATATCAGGGACTGTAAGGGTCTGTATGTGTTCATATATGTTGCATTTATTTATTTATTTATTTAAAATAATTGCAGACGTTACAGTAGGCTATTAGCTATATTAGGTCATTAGCTATGTTTCCATCCACCTATTTTAATGTGCATTTTAGATATGCGCATAAAAAAAGGTTGATGGAAACGCTGAGATGTGCATAAATTTTGAAAATGCGCATAAAAAACACATGCGCATAACTGAGAAGGATAAACTTTTTATTCGATGAGAAAAGATGTGCTTAAACTATGATGGAAACACTTTTACCGCACAAATTACAGTGTGCGCATTCAAAAAGGTGATGTGATTTTGTTATAAGAGATCATGTGATGATAAAAATGTGTGTTAATGGATAAACCAGCAGGCTGAGCACACTGTAAAACATCGGAAATATTGTTTTGGTCATTCTAAAACGCCTTAACCGTTTCAGTATTAGTGTTATTATATTATCAATAACCTCCAGAATCAAGAGTGTCTGTGCTCTGCGTCTGATGCCTTCCAACGCCACCGCACGTTCACTGCATGTCAGGATTGCCTTCTGAGGCGCAAGTCATTTATTAGATGAAGAAAAGATTGACGCAGCTTCTCATGCAACAAACTCAGTTTTTACTGTCGATATTTGGCGCCAGAATAATCAGGAATTAACGATTATGTTCGATTTGACTTGTTGGATGGAAACGCAGCTTTATTCGCCCATCCTTTATGAGATAAACCAGTTTTGTGCATAAACTTCATTTGCATTTTTGGAGGAAAACATAGCTAGTGATCTGTAGTTATAATCAACTCATGTTCATAGAAAAGTTAGTAATAAACATTTATACACAAGTATTTATGTGTGTAAAGCATCTGTTTTGTGAGAAGTGCTCCTTATATGATATGTGAGCGACCCGTACAGCTTTACTTTAGACATTTTCTCGAGCAAAATTGACGTCGACTGCAACTTTCTGTCGTACACCACGCTCACCAAAAGAGTACCATTGGTACCCTTTTAGCAGTGGAAACGCAAGCCTGATAAAGGTGACCCGTACTGTATCCTACTGTACCAGTCAGTGGAAACGAGCCATTAAAGCGACTTTCAAGAGTTCACACTTAGCTGATGATTTATTATAAGCTTGTTTAACATGCTGTCCCGTTGCAAGGCGAGAGGGGAGATTGAGCTCAGGTAGATCTCGAGAACTCCCCTATTGTGGTAATTGAAGAGCAGATAGTAATTTTCTTTAATGATATAGGTACAATATATAGAGCATATCTATAGTGTTGGTTAATCAATAACTTAGGTTGCATGTTTTTAACCGGTGGGAGGAAACCGGAGGACCCGGGGGAAACCCACGTGAACACGGGGAGAACTTGCAAACTCCGCACAGAAATGCCCGCTGGTTGGTAAAGCCTAGAACCATTGACATTCTTGCTGTGTGGCAACAGCACTAAGTGCTGGGCCACCGTGTCACCCGTCTAGAATAGGAGGAGTAGGGGTGGATGGGGGGATTCTTCAAAGCGAAGATAGCAGTGATATGAAACCCAGGGTATTTATAGTAGCTTAGGGATCATCTGATAGGTGCGTAGTGGATTGGATAATGTGGGTCCAGCTGCTAGCAATCATAAGCACGTGATCCTCTCGAAATTAGTTTATAAATAAACTTCACTTGTTGTTAAGTCATGATGTAAAGAAAACTGTTTCTAGATCCAAATCCTCAGTCTCTTGCTGTTTATTAGTGTATTCATAGCTCACATATAAGGTAATGTTATAAAAACTTACAGTGAACAAGTAAGTAATGTGCATTTACATGGCACATTTATTGTGTTTTGTCACAGACCAGTTTATTTGTAGTTTATCTGTTAACAGCACTGGGTTTTTGCTCAATCTGACTTTCGTTTTTGCAAAGTGCATTCTGTTTGTTTGTGAATAGAGTGATTCTTTGCAAAGCAGATTGTGTTTGCAGCGCTATCGCTCCGCAGCTCAAGACTGGTTACTCACTGAAGCTAAGTAGGGTTGAGTCTGGTCAGTACTTGGATGGGAGACCACATTGGAAAACTAGCTAGCTGTTGGAAGTGATGTTAGTAAGGCCAGCAGGGGGCGCTCAACCTGCTGCATGTGTGAGTCCTGATGTCCCAATATAGTGATAGGGACAGTATACTGTCAGTGAACACCGTCTTTCGGATGAGACGTGGTCATAAAAAAAAAATCCCCTGGTGTCCTGGCCAAATTTCCTCCATCGGTCCTTACCCTCATGGCCTCCCAATCATCCCCATCCACCTGGTGTGTGGTGAGCGCACTGGCGCCGTTGTCCTGTGACTGCCGCCACATCATCCAAGTGAATGCTACACACTAGTGGTGTGGAGAGACCCTCCTCATGATTATGAAGCGCTTTGGGTGTATGGCCATACACAATAAATACACATTACATAACATTTGTAGAAACTTATGTGACACTGTCAATCCAGTCAGGTTCAGTGTATGATAATCTGTGGTTGCATTGAAACAGAAACAGACAGAAACTGAAAGAGAATATTAGAGTCACCTGAGAAGTTTCTGGTGGCCAGCATGGTGGTGAGGATAGCACCCTGAAAGCAAAAACACAACATCTTTTAGATCAGGGGTGTCCAAACTCTGTCCTAGAGGGCCAGTGTCCTGCATAGTTTAGCTTTAACTTTCTTCAACACACCTCCTGGAAGTTTCTAGTATATCTAGAAAGAGCTTGATTAGCTAGTTCAGGTGTGTTTGATTGGTGTTGGAACTAAAATATGCAGGACACCGGCACTTCAGGGCCGAGTTTGGACCGAGTGTTTTAGATCAATGTTCTCATTCTGGAGGAGTTTTTAACATTTCAGTCAGGATGAGCTCTGACTATTGAACATCTATGTTTTTTAAAAATTTGGTCACATTTTGTACAATTCACACCATTATCAAACCAATAAATACAACTTTTAGCTCAATAAATTACTAATTAGCTGCTTATTAATAGTTATTAATGTAGTAGTTGGGTTTAGGTATTGAGTAGGATTAGGGATGTAAAATAAGATTATACTTCAAAAGCCACTTTATTAGGTACACCTGTCCAACTGCTCGTTAACGCAAATTTCTAATCAACCAATCACATGGCAGCAACTCAATGCATTTAGGCATGTAGACATGGTCAAGACGATCTGCTGCAGTTCAAATCAAGCATCAGAATGGGGAAGAAAGGGGATTCAAGTGACTTTGAATGTGGCATGGTTGTTGGTGCCAGACGGGCTGGTCTGAGTATTTCAGAAACTGCTGATCTACTGGGATTTTCACGCACAAACATCTTTAGGGTTTACAGAGAATGGTCCGAACAAGAGAAAATATCCAGTGAGCGGCAGTTCTGTGGGCGCAAATGCCTTGTTGATGCTACAGGTCAGAGGAGAATGGACTGGTTCCAGCTGATAGAAAGGCAACAGTAACTCAAATAACCACTTGTTACAACCGAGGTCTGCAGAAGAGGATCTCTGAACACACAACACGTCCAACCTTGAGGGAGATAGGCTACAACAGCAAAAGACCACACCGGGTGCCACTCCTGTTAGCTAAGAACAGGAAACTGAGGCTACAATTCACACAGGCTCACCAAAACTGGACAACAGAAGATTGGAGAAACATTGAGTCTCGATTTCTGCTGTGACATTTGGATGGTCGGGTCAGAATTTGGCCTCAACAACATGAAAGCATGGATCCTTTCATCATCGGTTCAGGCTGCTGGTGGTGGTGTAATGGTGTGGGGGATATTTTCTTGGCACACTTTGGGCCCAATTGAGCATCAGGTCAACGCCACAACCTACATGCGTATTGTTGCTGACCATGTCCATCCCTTTATGACCACAGTGTCTCCATCTTCTGATGGCTACTTCCAGCAGGATAACACACCAAGTCATAAAGCGTGAATCATCTTAGACTCATTTCTTAAACATAACAATGAGTTCACTGTACTCAAATGGCCTCCACAGTCACCAGATCTCAATTCAATAGAACACCTTTGGGATGTGGTGGAACGAGAGATTCACATCATGGAAGTGCAGCCGACAAATCTGCAGCAACTGCGTGATGCTATCATGTCAATATGAAGCAAAATCTCTGAGGAATATTTCCAGTTCCAGTAAGGATTAAGGCAGTTCTGAAGGCAAAAGGGGTTTCAACCCTGTGTACCTAATAATAATGTGGCCGGTGAGTGTGTAATGGATGTTATAAAGAATAACACTAATTCAAATGGCAATTGTAACTTAAATCTCGCAGCCTTATATAAACTTACCTTAAGCTTTCTTCTAGCATTGAACTTCTTCAAACATTCAACAGTCTCCTGCCTATGCATGCAAGATGCGACAGTGGAGCGATGCTAAAAGCAAAAAGAGGAAAAGAAAAACATGAGTTTACATTGTAAATGTTGGTTCTGCAGCTATTTTTAGGACATCTTTATGCAATAAAAACACTTTGCATTGGTTTTCCCCTCAGACATTCCTGGCAGTCAAAACGCTAAAACAGTCTATTATCTAAGTATGTCTAGGTGGTAAGCAGACCCGTGCAGCGGCTTTCCAAAGTGCATGTGCAGGCTATAAGATGAGATCACAATGAGAGTTGGATCGCAAACTGAAGAGCATTTTGGAGCTTACGATCATTTTGGAAGGGCACTTTATATCCCAGACTCAAAAGGGCATGTACACTGCACAGGTTGAGCCCTATGTGTGCACGTGCCTGGTGGTAAGTGTACAATTCAAAGACCTGTATACAGTTGAAGGCAGACTTATTCACCCTGCTGTAAGATTTTAGTTCTTTTTCAATAATTGTATATGACATTAATAATTATATTTAATGCAATAGTTTTAATAACTAATTTCTAATAATGAATATCTCTGCCATAATAACAGTACATGATATTTTATTAGTTATTTCGCAAAATGCTAGTATTCAGCTTAAAGTGACATTTAAAGGCCTAACTAGGTTAATTAGAAAGCGTTGGACAAATTCAGAATCATTGGACAAAAGTGGTTTGCTCTGTAGCCAATCAAATAAAAGAAATCATATAAAAATAAAAATAAGAAACTGCTTTTATTCCAGCCAAACAAAAAGTTCTCCAGAATAGAAAACCTAATAGGAACTACCATCGACATTTAGGTGCTCTATTAAATATAAGTTGGGAAATATTTGAATAAAAAAAATCTAATTTCACAGGAGGGCGAATCACTTTGCCTGAACAATGTTGAAAAAAACTGACATTGCAATATTTAGTTTTTCTATATTCACAATTTTACATTGTGATAACTGTGTAGGGAGTCTACACATAATACATAATATGTACATCTGATGTTTCAGCTTTTAATTTTTAATAAATTTGCAACAATTTCAAAAACTCTTTTTTTCACAGTGTCATTATGGGGGATTGTGTGTAGAATGTTGAGGAAATAAATGAATTTAATCCATTTTGGAATAAGGCTGTAACATGAAACAAATGTGGAAAAAGTGAAGCGCTGTCAATACTGACCGGATACATTGTGTTGTGCAGCCCTACTTTAACTCTATAATCAACACAATCTCACGGCAATTCATACCTTTTTGATTTAGTGGCTAATTCGTATGAACTCATACAATCTCATTCGTACAATTTAGTATGATTTGCTCATCCCCCAATGAGGGTTGGGTTTAAGGGTGGGGTTGTGTGCCACACCTTTTCAAAATCATACATTTTCATATGACTCAACTCATATTAGTGGCTCAAATCAGCCACTAAACTGACAAAACGTAAAATAGTTTCCTCGTGAGATCTGCTATAATTAATGTAATTACAAGAGAATACATTAACAGATTTGAAACATGTACTCTGCAAAAATGCTTTTCTTTGTCTTGTTTCTAGCCAAAATATCTAAAAATTCTTAAATCAAAAAGCATTTTCTAGACAAGTAAAACATATCGTCTTGTTTTAAGAAATAATACGACAAAATTAAGTGAGTTTTTTTGTTAAAACAAGCAAAATAATATGCCAATGGGGTAAGAAATATTGTGCGCTATCATACACCCGGCGCAATAAGACGCAAGACGTGTTTTGCGTGATTTGTTGTTATTTTCAGACCAATGCAACCCTAATTTTCATGTTTTGCGCAACGTTGTTTTAATAGCAAATCCATTTGCGCCACTTTGTGGACTCATGGGTGTGCTGGTCTATAAAGAAGGTGTGTTAAGGCGCATTGTTGGTGCGTTGCTATTTTGAGGAACTGAAATAGACGGTGACATTGACCAACTAAAAGCTGCTCTAAAGTCTAGCGCAGAGCGCGTTAGTTATGAGCCTATGCAGGTCCAAACTCTTACACATCGCTTAATACACACAGGATGTACAGCAATACACAAATATCTTTACAGATGAAAACAATTAAAGGATTAAAATGTTACAAAAAATATATTTTCTACATAAATATAAACACCACTGCGTCCATGCCTCATTCTCAAGGGTCTTTTTTCAGTTTATTCATGACAATCTGCACTAGTTTAATGTTATTATTATTAGCAGTATTATTTATTATATGCATATTTATATTTGTTTTAATAAAAACAAGTTTAGATTTGTCCACCTGTGGGGTTTTGGAGACGTCTGTATCACCATATTGGGCGTAAGAACAGGACGTGTGTTTGGATATAACTCAGATTTTGAGCACACTTTGTTATTATTGTTCATTTATACCTTTGCTGGAAATTAGAACTGAATTTAGAAATAGTTTTGAAACAAATCTTTGCACTTAACAAACTAAATTAAATATGTGGGCTAATGGATGTCTTCAGTGGAGTGAGTTTCCACCATTTTCTCACTCCACCAAAGTAAAGGAGTAAAAGTAAAGTAAAGAGAAAGTAAAGAGGCTGAATGGAGGAGACTCGTTCTTTATCCTCACGCTGCAGATGCTCTGTTTAACTGTTTTCTCGCTAGTGAAGCGTTCAGTTTTTACACACACTAAAGTCCACCATGTAAATAGCAAATGCACCATGGGGCGACGGATCTGACACTTAAAGGGAATGAGAGATGAGACTCTGATTGCATGTTATGCTCAAAACACTGCCATAACTCATTAAGAGAATAAGCACAGCCCTGTTAGACCATGCGCCATGGTGCAGAGTGTATTTTTCTATCCTTAAAATAGCAAAAGTATATTCGGAGACGCCTTTAATGCTTTTGCGCCATACGCTTTAGACTTTGCGCCTAGATTGTTAAAATAGAGCCCATAATCTTGTTTTTCCTTTTGATATAGTAATACATTTCTTACATTTCTTTCTTTAAAAAACTCACTTGATTTTGGCACGAACATGACAATATATTTTGCTTGTCTATAAAATGCTTCTTGATTTAAGACTTTTGAGATGTTTGGACAAGAAGCAAGACCAAAAATCTAAGTGAGAAAAGCATTGATTGCAGTGTATGCTTTAATGCAGAGATGTAAAGACTCACTGAGATCCATGGGTGTTTGAGCGCCTCCGCAGCAGTGATGCGTTTGGACGGGTTGATGGTCAGCATCTTATTAATAAGATCTTTCGCCTCAGGAGTGACTGTGTCCCACTCAGGTGAAGGAAACTGTGGGAGCAACACAGAGATCCAAGTATGAATCACAGAAACGCCAGTGCTTCTGTCATTAACCACTATATATGTGTGTGTGTGTGTGTGTGTGTACATGACAGATGCTTAGACTGACATCATAGGCGCCGGCTTTAATTTGCTGATAGAGTCTGTGTTGGTCTTCATCCCAAAAGGGTGGATATCCAACCAGCAGAATGTAGAGAATCACACCTGAAGGGGAAGTTAAGATGGATAGGGTGAGAAACACTCTGCGTCCCAAATGGCACACTATGCACTCACACACTTAACAGTATAGTATATGTATGTAGTGTTGTCCCAAATGGAACACTAATGGTTTTTTTACTAAGCGAAGTTCTAACTATTTCCCTGATGATGTTTGATGGTTGCCAAATCAGTGAAATAAATAACCAAAGTACCAAATAATACCCGCCATGAGTATAACCGCATTCACCATCGGGAGGTGCTATAATCACTCTCGTAGGAGAATTTTGCTTTCACCATCCATCCAAAATAAATAAAGTAATACAACATGTGCGCCCGATAGCTCCGCCCCTTAAACTACGTGAGCATAGCTTGAATGGTTGAATGAGCGCATCATCAGGGTAATGAAAGTGCACTTAAGAGTTTTTAGTGTGAATGCACTACTTACACTATTTATTTGTACAAAATGATGCAGAATAGTGCATACTTATGTGTTTTGGGACGCACTTATAATGTAAGAATTCATTCATTCATTCATTCATCTTCCTTTGGAATAGTCGATTTATTCATCGACTTTTCCAGCATGTTTTTCGCAGTGGATGCCATTCCAGCCGCAACCCAGTACTGGGAAACACCCATACACTCTCACATTCACAAACACTCTGATACACTACAGCCGATTTAGCTTATTCAATTCCCCTATAGCGCATGTGTTTGGACTTGTGGGGGTAACCGGAGCACCCTGAGGAATTCCATGCTATATAACATGCTAACTCCACATAGAAATGCCAACTAATCCAGCCGGGACTCGAACCAATTATTAAATATTATGAATATATAAGGTGAATCAAACTTGTATGCCAAGCATTAACTTTTATAGTGTTTTTGTTCCTACTATAGATGTCAATGACTGCTTTTTTCCAACATTCGTCCATCCAACGTTCAGAACCACTTAGTGTGAGTAGGCAGCATGGTGGCTCAGTGGATGGCACTGTTGCCTCGCAGCAAGAAGATCGCTGGTTCGAGTCTCGGCTCGGTCAGTTAGCATTTTTCACATGTGTGGAATTTGCATGTTCTCCCAGTGTGAGTTTCCTCCGGGTGCTCCGGTTTCCACCACAGTCCATATACATAGGCAGTGGTGGAAAGAGTACTGAAAAATCATACTCAAGTAAAAGTACCATTACTTGCCCCAAAATGTAGTGCAAGTAGAGTTAAGGTATCTGTTGTAAATATTACTTAGAGTACAAGTAAAAAGTAGCCCTTTTAAAAGTACTCAAGAGTAGTGAGTAGTGAGTATTACGCTGGGAAAGGTTGATGCCTTTACATGTCATTTGTGTGTATATGTGTATTACTGTAACATTCTGTAGTGCATTTAACTCTTATTTAGGGCAATTCAGTCATCATGCACTCTTTGAAATAAAGGTACATGAGTACCTTTACTCTAGTACCATAAACTCTTTCTTTGCATCGTTGTGCACGAGATTAGTCATTTCCATAATACACGCCCACATCAGCTCCATATAAGGGCTTTGACTGACATTCTCCCTTCATCAGAGGAGGAAAGCCCCTTCTATTAGTGATGATCTCTGACTTATTAGCATAAACAGCCCAAAGTGAGAAGCAGCTGTCTGCCATTAGAGTTTTAATTTGCTGAAGATAATGTCAGCATAGACTAGAAGAGGATTATAAATGTGGAGTTTTAGGTTGTACAAATAGACACAGAAGTCTTCATTGAGACACTTCTGCACAGATTTTCAGTTTTTCACACAGATAACATTAGTCCTGTCATGAATCTGCCGCTATGCGAACAAATGGGCATTTATAGCTCCGCCCTCTTCTGAAAAGAGCGCAATCTCATTTGAATTTAAAGCGACAGTCACCAAAACAGCACAATTAGGATCGAAACCTAAAAGGAGCAGTTTCAAAGAGTTATAAAACAGCATTTGTGTGGTATTTTGTGCTGAAACTTCACATATGCACTCTAGGGACATCAGAGATTTATTTTACATCTTGTAAAAAGGGGCATAATAGGTCCCATATAAGATACATAATACACGTCATGTGACATATAGTAGATTAAATATAATGTTGGAAAAGGGATAGACACTAACCACATGCCCACAAGTCTACAGCCTTCCCATAGGGATCCTTTCGGAGGACTTCAGGGGACAGGTATCCAGGAGTGCCGGCAAAGCCTGATATCATAAGAAAAATATATACATTCATAAGTGTTATTTGAGAAAATGAGGTCTAAAGGCAAAACCAAAGTACATGTTAGAAGCGCGTAAAATACAAGTATTTTTTTGAATAATTAAATAATAAATCTCAAGAGACAGAAAAACAGCAAGATATTCCAAGCAGTTTATGTGCCACATGGAATTTATCCAATAATCCGGATAACATTACTGTATAAGGAAGGAAAAGATCCTGGTGGCAAATTCTGAGTTCTACAGTATATGCAATTCTACAGTGTATACAGAATATACAGTATCTTACATTGAGGCAAATGGGTCTAAACTGCATAGAATGAAAGCTCTTGCATCTAAAGATGGGTGGAATAACCAAATACTGGAGTCAAATAAAAGTACAAGTACTTATTAGAAACAATTACTCTAAAAAAATAGTAGTGAAAATATTTAGTACTTAAATAGCGAGTTAAAATTCCCCTCAGATCTGATTCAGAACAAGCAAACAATAAAGGTCAGAGCTACATTATGTGCATTACATCACATTATATTAAAATCATCCCACATAAAAAAAAGAAAATAGTATAGTAATGTATTGTAAATACTAGTGTTTTCAAACCATACTATAGAAAATGTATTATATTATAGCATTTACAACATTTTTTTTAATGCTTCAGCATACTGTAGAATTAAAGGTGCAGTATGTAAGTTTGACACCCAGTGGTTGAACTAGGTATTGCACTCCTGGTTCAAAACTCATGCAAGTGCAGGTTGCCAGATTGACAACACCAACCGGACTGTGGCTAACTATCGAGCCTAAAGGCTGATTTAAGGCTGATTTTATTCTATCTAAAAGCAACGACACACGATAGAAGGAATATTACCCATGTTAAAAAGAGTTTTTATCCTAACCAACATCTCAAATTAATATTTTAGAAACGGGTTCTATTTCTCACAGGGCCAACTGATCACCTCAGGTACACCTCATGTGCTTTATTCAGTGCTAAATGCTAACAACGTGAGTTTGAATGTCATTTTACATGACATTTATTGCCATACTACTGAAAGCAGCAGCAGATACTTTACCTCAGATCCTGAAAATACTGTGACTCAGTACAAGCCAACACGTATCAGTGATTCAGCATCTACATTTAATAATGTTAAAGAGGTTTAATATCTATTAATTAGATTATAACCCTTACCATTTCGTTGGAGTGCAGCGAGTGCACTATTCTGTGCTTCTGAATGGCTGTATTTACATTTCTGTCATGTTTCGTCTGGTGCAAACAGGCAAATTGCTTATCACTGCAAATCTCATCACAGGCGCAGGACGCGGGGTTACAATGTAACCGGCTTACCTAATGTTATGTTTGTAATTTTTTTTATAATATTTGCTATTATTTTTAGATTATTTTTATATTATTTACCACCTCATGTGGAACTCTGAATCTGCGTCTCATTTCAGAGTCTGCTACTGTCCACCAGAGGTCGCATTTCAGTCTTTTGAGAGCCTTCATGACTGAATGAATGAATGTTTTCCACCAAAGCAACCAATGCTAAATTATATTTGACTAAACTGGCATTGGGCAGATTGATTGACCAAAACAAAGACAGACGTTCCAGCACGTAACGCACATTTTCAAAGCAGAATATCTGACTTCAGCATTGCTTTTCAGATAAACAAGGATGTTTACATAGCTTGTTTCTTAAATATCTTCAAATATATTATGGTGTTTTTATGCTTTAGAAGAGTCAAAACCTTACATGCAGCTCCTTTACAGTGTAATAAACTTTAGTTTTTATTACAGTAAACTGTGGACTGTTGTAATATAATATAGCTGTAGAAACCATAGCAACCAGTGCTTAATTTGTGAATTGCGAGGTTTCAGAACAGAATGGGGTGATGGATCTGGCATGTTACTCGAGGATGGAGAGGTGTCGCGCACGAAAGTGGAGAGGGTTGGGGAATCGCTGAATAAAGTGAAAGTGAACATTGGACAGGGGAGGAGGGGATCAGTAAAATGAGGTGATTAAGCAAATTAATTACAATTAAATTATTAATTACAAATTAAGTTCTGATAGCAACTATAAGTTTAAGTACCTTGCCGTATTATTGTTGTACTTATGTGTACTATAAATTACTATAGTATTTTTATAATCATATAATCAGGTGGGCTGCTGTACTTTTATAAACATATATATACTGGCCTGCTGCAGTAGCCAATCATAGCATCTTAATTCACTTGTGGGATTCTCCAAGGATCAATATTGGGGTCTGTTGTATTCACCAACTGCATAAATTGCTACAGTATTTTTACATGTGGGCTGCTGTACTTTTGAAAACAGATCATGTGCAATGTAGTTCTCTAACATGGAGGCAGCAGTTTCAGGAGAGAACCACAGACTTCCCTCTCCCCAGACACTTCCTCCAGCTCCTCCGGGGGGGATCCTGAGGCGTTCCCTTCACCAAGGCCTCTTGCCGGTGGGACATGCCTGGAATACCTTCCTAGGTAGGTGTCCAGGAGGCATCAAAACAGATTCCTGAGCCACCTCAGCTGACTTCTCTCAATGTGGAGGAGCAGCAGCTCTACTCCGAGCTTCTCCCGGGTGACAGAGCTTCTCACCCTATCTATAAGGGTGCGCCCTGCCACCCTGCAGGGAAAGTCATTGTGGCCGCTTGTATCTGAGATCTTGTCTTTTCAGTCATGACCCAAAGCTAATGACTATAGGTAAGAGTAGGAACGTAGATTGACCGGTATTACTGGAATTAATAATATTTAATGTACTTAAAAGTCTTTGTAAACTGTAATCAGAAAATGAAATGAAAAGCCAATCTATTGCTATTTGACAATAAAAAAATAAAAAATACATTCTTAAAAACAAGCTAACAATGTCATGATTTGTACAGTCAGTATTTAAAGTGATAGCACATTTACATTAATGGCATTTTAACCAGAAGTCAAATTACTAGATCATATTTAACACTTTATATAAACTAGAAATAAACTTCCCTGGTTCAGTAGCCAATCATAGCATCCTAATTTAATTTGGGGGTTTTCCAAGGCTCAGTATTGGGGCCTATTATGTTCTCCTATAAATGATTATAGTATGTTTTAATGTGGGCTGCTGTACCTTTAAAAATAAACGCTGTACATCATACAGATCGTGTGAAATGTGGTACTCTGGCATTAATGGTACTGCTGCAATTAATCAGGCAGGGAATATTTTAATGACAAACCATTTGGCAAAAAAGTATGTTCTCAAAAATATCATTAATTAAGAGAAGTTCACTAGTCTGTAAAAAATTATATGATCAATTAGTCAGGCATATGTTTTTAGTTCATTGTAATTTATTAAACTAAGTTAATCATGTTCTAACTTAATTTTATAAGTTACACAAGCTGTTTCATGTCAGTTTAACATAATATAAGTTCAATGAACTTAATTTGCTTAAAGCTTAAAATAAGGCAACCAGTATATTTTAGTGTAGAGAAAATAACTCTTGCAGTATAACACGATCTTGTATTCAAACCTAAAGAAAAATCTAAATCAAAGTGTGGCTAAAGCCAAGAAAATCTGATGTCAAATAAACACCCAGAGGAGCAGGGCTTCAGCTCACAAAACACCATCTGATGACCCAGCTTCGAAAGAATCTCATATCAAAGAAAGTACACATTTATTTTTTGTACTTTTATAAATGTAAAATCGATGCTGGCATCAAAATAGATGCAAACATTATTACAGAAAATCATTCAAAATAAATATAAAGGCACGGTAATTTATATACTTAATTCAATGCAAAGATAATACCTCTGGTGGTACAGTATAAACCAAGATTTATTACCAAACCAGGCCTGTTGTTCCCCCTCAACCTCAATAGCGAGGCCAAAATCTGCCAACTTCACAGCTGCGCCTTTGGATTTCGAAGCCAGAAGCAGGTTTTCTGGCTAAAAACATGGAAACGAAAGGAACAGAAAAGAAATAAGATCCATGTTCAGTAAAAGTCATGATTAAAGTTATTTATTTTTCCCCCACCAGCATTGGAACACACAACGTGAACACACTGAACTCCTTCACTGTTCAGATTTTGATTGTAATGTAAAAGCGTGCACTTTTAAAAAGGACAAAAGACATTTGTGTGGCAAATGATAGCTCATTTACATTAATTGCATTTAAATTAGACCATGCATTGTTTGTATAATCAAGTCCAAATTACTTGAACATCTTTAACACTTAACATAAACTTGTAATAAGCTTCCCTGCTTCAGTAGCCAATAATAGTATCTTAATTCACTTGCAGGGTTTTCCAAGGCTCAGTTTTGAGACTCATTGAATTCCCTTTATAAACGCCCCCTTAAAAAACATGCAAATAGACGTGCATGCATTATGTATATTCACTCTTTAATGAATTTATATTTACTTTGTGAAATCAATAATATTTAATGATATTTAATATTGGTGTTATGTTTTATAAATTAATCACAATTGTGCCCATAAAAAGTGCTTAAAGATATATTTTTTATGTGAATAATATTGAATTACCTTTAAGTCTCTGTGCACCACACCCATCTGATGGCAATGAAGTACTGCCTCCAAAATCTGCTGGATGCAGTGACTTTAGGGGAAAAAAAAAACAACTTAAAATCCATTAGCATGTTTAACAGATAACAGATATGCATTTAAACCTGTCTGTCACAATCACCGGCGATCCAGCCTGTGCAGATTGCTGGTAAACATGCAGAACGCTGGAGAACTACAAATCTGGCAGCAAAAGAACTGCATATTCAGTCATGCACCATTCACACACATGGCCTAGATCCCCATGAATGCAAACAGACAAATTTCAGAACGCTCCGGTTACTAAGGTAACCCTCGTTCCCCGAGGGGGGGAACGGAAATGCTATGTGGAAACTTCCACTATGGGGATTTCACTCAGAAAGCCAATCATCTGAAAGAGTATGTAAACGGGCCAATGAAATGCCAATGAGTTGGCAGCTTCAGCTTGCGCACCTGATGCTCGTTGCAATCAATTTGCTATAAGAGCACAGCACGCGCAAAGCCAAGCATCATTTTTAGCGGAAGAGACTTTCACCTCAACAGCTAAGGGGCAATCATTATGGCGAAGGAACATAGCATTTCCGTTCCCCCCCTCGGGGAACGAGGGTTACCTTAGTAACCGGAGCGTTCCCCTTCGGGAGGGGAACTTCAATGCTATGTGGAAACTTCCACTATGGGGAAATGTTTGGAAAACGCCATAATGATTGAACCTTACCTTCGCCCCCGATGAGAGGTTTGCCAGGCAAAAGAGAGCGTGAGCGCACCTGCGTCACCAGAGGCGCGGTCTTCCAACGTGTTCCCTGGCCCTTACTTATCCCACTTCAACAGAAGATTTACGGATTTAGATATATTTTTCGGGAGCCGCAGATGCGTCTAGAACACTTTCTAGGAATTTAATACGACAGTACGTTGGGGAGCGTGCAGTCCCGATAGGGAGGACGCTGCGGAGGCCACCTGCTACCCAAGTGGGGAGACTAGTGGCGAGAGAGCATATGGACTAGCCCTAAGAAGGGGGAGTACGCATATGAATATAAGATGGTTAGCGGTAAGGGAAGACACGGGTCCGCCTGTGAGGGGGGACTGCACCGTGGCAGTATAAGCATATGGGATCGCCTTGTGGGGATCGCACATAGCGGGCACCTATACCCAGAACGCGGGCTGACCAGCGGGCAGACCAAAAACGTAACGGGCCAGCGCCTGACTTCTCCGCTGAGTCAGATGCTGGGGGCCTCGGAGGAGTATCTGCAGGGTTCGCCAGCGGGGAACTTTACTGACAGAGCGAAAAAGCGCACGTATCTCCGTGTTAGAGAGAATGGCGCAGCAAGCGTTTTACAACACCTAACCGAATTTCTCATTTACCGCGAGGAAATCGGCTCCCCTCAAGATTAATAAATCTCGCAAGGTGTCGCCCAGCCCGCAGCTCTACAGTGTCTGTTAGAGAGGCGCCGCGTGCTAACGCCCAAGGATGCGTGCTTCGAGGAGCGCGCTCTCATTCCTGGGGGACACGGCTCGCCCTGGCTCAGATAAGCGAGGGAGATGGCATTCACGGTTCAGTGGATATGTTCCAACCTCTGTTTTGGATACGACACTTCCCTTCTGCCGATCACTGTAACAGATAAAAGAGCTGAGTATGGTCCGTATAATACGCAAAGCGCGAAGGACGCAGCAAATAAAGGGGCTGGGTCTGCCTCCTCCGTTGGCAGCGCTTGCAGGTTCACTACATAGCTGAAAGAATGCTGTAGGAACCTAGAGCACCTAGGTGGGCGGGGGTCTCAGGTAAACGTGAGAGTGGGCCGGCCCAACACGCTGGCACATTTCGCTGACCGAAAATGCCCCCAGTTACCCACCCATTTGGCCGATGCGAACGCGACCAGCAGAGCTGTCTACCTGGACAGAAATCTTAAGATACTGAGTCGAGTGATCGAGCAGACCTCTCCTAAAAGAGATCTCCAAGTGGGTATGAGAGGGAAACAGGAATAATTAATATTCATGTCTCGCGCCTCTGGGAACTGGATGATGAGACGATACTTCCCAGCGCGCCGCCATCACCGCATCCTTAGAGCGGGGATGATCGTAACGCCAAGCCCTCAGAGTGGAGGAGACAGCCTTAGCTCCAGTCAACTGAAGGAGGATAGCATCACTCTGATCTGGCATGTTCGGGGTTTTCTTCTCGGGGAAAAAGTTAACCACACAGCGAATAGACTCCACTTCAGGGCGTGGGCATGCCTCGTAGAGGGTGCGCAGCCTGAGTGACAGTGTTAACCACCTAATCGGTAGGTCACCTAAGTCCTCCGCACTCCATCTATGAACCGCACGTGAGGCATAGATCTGGGTGCGGGTGCCAAACGGTGCCTGTCCCCTGTTTCCAGGGGATGTGCCAGGGAGGGGCCATCACGAGGAGAGTAAAAAGCAGGTCCGATTGAGCCAGAGAGGCGCAATACGAGAGCTGTTCCTCGACCTCCCTGACTTTACACAGTATCTGTGCGAGTAGGCTCACTGGAGAAATGCGTATTACGCACGCCCCGAGGCCAGCTGTAAGCCAGTGGACTTTACAGGGTTCGCCAAGTGGGGAACTCAAGCGAGAGCGCACAAATCTCTGAGTTAGAGAGAAAGGCGCAGCCCATAACAGCTGGCCAATCGGGGGTGGAGTCCCCATTTTCCCAGGCGAAACTGCCGTGAGAGCGCATGGCTGCACGGTTGAGCTCGGTGGGGAAAAATGGAATGCAGCGATTGCGCTGCGTATGACTCCGGGGGAGCAGACGGCGGGCGAGCTGAGACATGCGGCGAGAGCGGATACCCCCATGCGGTTGATATACGCCACCGCCACCGTACTGTCCGTCCTGACCAGCACGTGTTGTCGCTCCAGCACCGATAAAACGGCGGAGAGCGAGGAACACTGCCAACAGCTCTAGGCGATTGATATGCCAATGCAACTGGGTTCCTTTCCACAAGCCCGTGCTGCATGCCCGCAACACACGGCCCCCCAGCCCGTGCTGGAAAGCATCTGTCAAATCGACAATATTTCTGGACGCCTGTCCTAGAGGCACTCAGGCCTGTAGGAACGAGGGATCGTTCCAGGGGCTGAGGGCGCGGCGACACAGCGTAGTGACAGTCACCCGGTGTGTGCTCGCGTGCCATGCGCGTCTGGGGACTCGATCGTTAAGCCAGTGCTGAAGTGGTCTCATATGGAGCAATCCGAGCGGCGTGACAGCGGCTGCGGATGCCATATGCCCCAGGAGCCTCTGAAAGATTTCAGTGGGACCACTATTTTGCTGTCTAAGTCTCTCAGACAGTTCAGCATTAGCGGAGCGCGCTCTCAGGAGAGGCGCGCTGTCATGGTGACCGAGTCCAGCTCCAACCCGAGAAAAGAGATCCTCTGCCCGGGGGCGAGTTTGCTCTTTTCTCGGTTGACCTGAAACCCCAATAGGTGGAGGTGCTGGAACACCTTGTCTCTGTGCATAATCAATTGCTCCCGAGAGAGGGCTAAAATTAGTCAGTCACCGAGATAATTAAGTATGCGGATGCCCGCGAGCCGAAGGGGCGCGAGGGCCCCCTCCGCGAGCTTGGTGAAGACCCGCGGAGACAGAGAGAACCCGAAGGGGAGGACTTGTACTGCCAGGCTCGATCTTAACGCAGACCGCGGAAACTGACGGTGGCGTGGAGTATGGAGACATGAAGTACGCGTCCTTCAGGTCTATTGCTGCAGACCAATCCCGAGGACGAACGCACCAGAGGATGCGCTTCTGCATAAGCATTTTGAACGGCAGCTTGTGCAGACAGCGGTTCAAAACGCGCAGATCTGGAATTGGCCATAGCCCACTGCTCTTTTTGGTACGATGAAGTACAGGCTGTAAACCCGCTCTCCATCTCGGCTGGAGGGATCGGTTAGATTGCATCCTTCGCCAGGAGGACAGCAATCTTCTCTCGCAAGACAGGGGCGGGCACAGGGCTGACCCTGGTGAGAAACACACCCGTGAACTTGGGAGGCCGTTCGCGAATTGAATCGCGTAGCCGAGTCTGATCGTGCATATGAGCCACCGCGAAGGGCTGGCCCGCGCTAACCAGGCAGGCAGAGCTCTCGCTAATGACTGCATCACTACGATCGTTGACGTACCAGCAGTGGGGCAGCGCGGAGTAGGAGTGCTGATCCGGGGAGCGCTGGGGTCCCACGGAAGAGCTGGAGGCGAGAGATTCACTCACCTTACACCCAGACTCCGGAGGGGAGGGCTGGAGGTGTGAGAGAAAGGAGACCGTCCTCCCAGACCTCGTGAGCCACTGGCGAAGTGCACCGATCCTGCGAGCTGAAAGGCTTTTCATCGCGTCCCAGACTGGCAGTATTCGGGCTATCACATCCAGGGAAGGGAAAAATGCTCTCTCTGAGGAGCCCGACCCCCCACCGGGGAGAGAGCAGGTTCCCTCTTCTCCAAATGGCCCGTCTCAGGAGCGCTTCGCGGTCCGTTAACCGGACTTAACGGCACTCTGGGACGGGGAGCGCTGGTTGCCTGTAAGGTGCTCGGCGCTGCCGCTGGCCAGAGGCGCAGGCGGGGGCGGAGCAGCACTCGTAGACGGGCGCTCTCAGCGACAAGCAGTGGATGTGGATGGTTCGGCGGGGGGGAGCGGTCTTACATCCCCGCCGATGGATGGTCCATCGTATCCGACTGCACCGCCGTGAATTCCTGGGTGAATCCACCAACGGTGTCGCCGAACGGGCCAGACTGGTATATGGGGGAGTCAAGAAAGTGAACTTTGTCGACTCCGCGCATATTTCTGCCAGGTTTAGCCCGAGGTGGCGCTCCTGGACCACTAACGTGGCCATCGTCCTTCCCGGGGCACACGCAGCGGACTTGAGGTCCGTGGAGCTCAGTCGGGTGCGGTGCGGGGCTTGTGACAAGCCTGGGTCGGAACCACCCTTGTGCAGCTGGGCCAGCGCGCGCGCATGGACCCTGGCATGCAGGGTGGAAGCAGCGTGGTCCGCGGCTGTGTGGGCTCTGGCTCGGGAGGCAGAGGACCAACACGCTTTGGACGGGAGTTGAGGCTGATTCCAGCAGAAGGAGGCACCACGCAGGCCCGTGATGGCACTCTCAATCTGGGGAATCGACTCATACTCCCTGGCTGCTCCACCATCAAGGGTGGTGAGGCGGAGGCGCACGCAGATCAGGCAGAGAAAGATGCCCTCAAAACTGCGTGAGCCCACTGTGCACTTCCGGGAAGAAAGGGATGGGAGGCTGGAAGGTCTTGCCTTTTAATCCTCCACATACACCCATCTAGTCGGTCCGGCCGCGGGACTGGGGGATAAACCATCTCCAGACCCACGACCGAAACAGCCCGGTAGAGCACGGTTATCATGCCTGTTTCAAGATCGGCCGCCGCAGCGCTCGCTCCCGAGGGGAGGGAGCGGAGGGGCGAAAATCTTTTATCAGAGCATGACAGCCCAGCCTCCGATGCAGCAGTGGACATCTGAGCCTCGGTGTCATCAAGTGAGAGGGCGGCCATCCGAAGATGGAGCGCTTCTCTCACTCGAAGCTTGGATGGAGCGCGTGGAGGAGCGAGAGGTCCACAAGCCCGAGGGCGGCAGATTTACTCTCACTGTAACCCTCAGATCTGCCCGAGTGCCCAGCCGCGGAGCGGGGGACAACTGGGGTGGGTGGCTCTTTTGTAAGAGCGAACCGCGATCTTAACTGCGCAACAGACATGCCACCGAGTGATGGCATGCACTGCCCGCGAGCACTGCATTAACATGCTGGACCCCCAGACATGAAACGCAGTGCTCGTGCCCATCATCCGAGGACAGGAAACCACCGCATCCAGAAACGCACAGTCGGAGCGACGTCTTGAAAAAGACGTGCTGCACGACCGTGTTGCTCTTTTAGGAAATTCGCAACAATACATACCGCTCTGGAGGACCGGACCCAAAGGACGCCAGGCAAGGGAGAAACCCAGCTCGACCGTCTGCCACTGCGTGTCACACACTCTGGACCGGGAGATCACTCTCGTTCACTCTCTGTCTGAAACTCAGCTGGAGGAACCCTCATCGACTCTCTCAGAAGGCTGTTGAAGTCTCTGAAGTGAAAATGATGCTTGGCTTTGCGCGTGCTGTGCTCTTATAGCAAATTGATTGCAACGAGCATCAGGTGCGCAAGCTGAAGCTGCCAACTCATTGGCATTTCATTGGCCCGTTTACATACTCTTTCAGATGATTGGCTTTCTGAGTGAAATCCCCATAGTGGAAGTTTCCACATAGCATTGAAGTTCCCCTCCCGAAGGGGAACTAATTGCATCTGTTTGCTTCTGTGTTGACTGTTGCTTGCCTGACCATCCTGCTAATAAACCTGCGTTTGGATCCTCACCCCTGTTGTTAGCGTCCAATCACGTTACACTGTCAAACTATTTTTTTTTACTGTAAAAATACTGATACAAAAATATTCAATAAACAAATAAATAAAAAATAATAAGTAAAATAAACAATACTAATTTTAATAATACTACTAATAATTTAAGTACAATACATAATATTAATGTTAATACCTGTAATAATAATAATAATAATTAAATAAATAGATGACTTAATTAATAATAATAATAATAATAATAATAATAATAATAATAATAATAATAATAGTAATAATAATAATAATTTAAGTAAAATAAACAACAATATAATAAGAAAATTATAAGTAAAATAAATACATAATAATAATAATATTAATAATAATAATAATAATAATAATAATAATAATAACGATTAAATCAATAGATGAATTAATTACTATTAATAATAATAATAGTTTAAGTAAAATAAACAACAATATTAATAAGAATAAGAAAATTATAAGTAAAATAAATACATAATAATAATAATAATATTAATAATAATAATAATAATAATAATAATAATAATTTAAGTAAAATAAACAACAACAATAACAACAATACTAATAGTAAATTTAATTTAAGTAAAATAAACAACAACAATAATAATAATATAAGCAGAATACATAATAATAATAATAATAATAATAATAACAATACAGTATAAGCAAATTAAATAAATGCATATAAATAATAATAATAACAATTAAATAAATATATGAATGAATTAATGTATAATAAATATAATAATAATAATAATAATAATAATAATAATAATAATAATAATAATAAT
>CAIGQZ010001206.1:2018654-2038057 GCA_903798205.1 Danio tinwini | reverse complement strand
GGTTGGGCTATCACTGCTTTAGGGTGGAGCTATCAGTGCTTTAAGGCGCGGCTATCAGTGCTTTATGGCAGGGCTATTAGTGCTTTAGGGTGGAGCTATCAGTCCATTACAGTAGAGCTACCAGTTTTTTAGGGTGGCGCTATCAGTTCTTTAAGGTGGGGCTTTCAGTCCTTTAGGGCAGGGCTATGAGTGCTTTAAGGTGGAGCTATCAGTCCTTTAAGGTAGAGCTATCAGTTCTTTAGGTTTGAGCTTTCAATCCCTTAAAAGGAGGGGCTATCAGCTATTTAGAGCGGGGTTATCAGACAGTTAGGGTGGGGCTATCAATGCTTTAAGGTGGGGCTATTAGTGCTTTAAGGCAGGGCTATCAGTGCCTTAGGGTGGGGCTATCAGCATTCTTCTTTAGGTTTTTATTGGTTTTGGTATTATTCACCGAGGTTCAGGTGTTTTCTGAAGAGATGGGTTATTAGTTGTCATTTGAAGGATACCAGTAAATCTGTAGTCGGATTGGCAATGGGAAGATCATTCCACCAGTGAGAAACATTAAATGAAAAGGTTTTGGAAAGTGACTTATAGCCTCTCTGTGATGGCACCACATGGCAGTGCTCACACCTTAATTGGAGGCTCCAGTAGACCTTGAGGAGCAGGTGAAGGTAAGGGAGTGCAGTGCCAGTGGCTGTCCTCTAAGCAAGCATCAGTGATTTGAACTTGATTCAAGCTTCAACCGGTTACCAATGCAGAGAAATAAAAATCTTTCAACAGTCCAATCTGTTCCCAAAGGATGAAATTATTATTATTTTCTCAGAAGTGTTTTAAGTGGATGTACATCACGGTAGTGAAAAAAAATCTTATTTTCCATTTCATGGTGACTTTAATTCTTCATGGCATAGATTCAACAAGGTAATTCCTCTGAGACTTTGGTCTATATTGACATTACAATTGCAGAAGGTTTGATTTTAGTTGCTTGTTTATTATGCAAATCTCCTGTTCAAGCACATCCCAGACGACTGAAATCTGGAGGACATTTGAGTACAGGAACCTCACGTAACCTGTCATATCTGAGAGATAAGATGATTTGATGTCTGTAAGAGCTCCGCGGGTAAAAGCTAATACAAAAAGGGCGCATTGTGGTCATAAAGGGACAGAGATAATCAGCAATAATACTCAGGCTGACTATTGCGTTTCAATGATGCTCACTTGGTAATAAAGGGGCCAAATTGTGCAAAGTAATATAACCACACAATTACACAAGCAACAGCAAACTGAGCTCTTGATAAAAAGCTTGATGGATCCATGTTGTTTAAACTAAATTCTTTCACTCCCATCTTAATGTTGCAGCAGAATTGGGATTCATCAGAGTGGGAAATACACTACTTGACAAAAGTCTTGTTGCCTATCCAAGTTTTAGGAACAACAAATAATAACTTGACTTCTAGTTGATCATTTGGTATTAGAATAGGTATATGAAAAGCAAAGGCCTCTAGATGATGCTTATTTGATCAAAATAAAATATGATCATGCCTTGATGTTTAATGATTTAATAAGGACATTAAGGTCTGACTTTGCTTAGACAAAAGTCTTGTCACTGAACAGAAATAATGTCCAGTATAGAATATAAAGTCATGCTGCAGTGGAAACAGAATAATTTTTGTGTCTGACTCCATCATGAGCTTGGAGAACTGCATCCATACATCTCTGAATGACTCAAATCACTTATTAATAAAGTCATCTGGAATGGTGAAGAAAGCGTTCTTGCAGGACACCCAGAGTTCGTCAAGATTCTTTAGATTCATCTTCAATGCCTCCTCCTTCATCTTACCCCAGACATGCTCCATATTGTTCATGTCTGGTGACTGGGCTGGCCAATCCTGGAGCACCTTGGCCTTCTTTGCTTTCAGGAGCTTTGATGTGGAGGCTGAAGTATGAGGAGCGCTATCCTGCTGGAGAATTGTCCCTCTCCTGTGGTTTGTAATGTAATGGGCAGCACAAATGTCTTGATACCTCAGGCTGTTCATGTTGCCATCCACTATGCAGATCTCTCGCACGCCACTATACTAAATGCAACCCCAAACCATGATTTTTCCTTTACCAAACTTGACTAATTTCTGTGAGAATCTTGGCTCCATGCAGGTTCCAGTAGGTCTTCTGCAGTATTTGTGATGATTGGGATGCAGTTCAACAGATGGTCCATCTGAAAAATCTTCTGCCACTTTTCCAAATGATCAACTAGAAGTCAAGTTATTATTTGGTGCTCTTACAGCTGGGATCGATGACAAGACCTTTGTCAGGTAGTGTACATAAGTTAAATGTCTCTGGATATTTTAGATATCTGAATATTTCAGAGTCCCTCTGTACACTCTTAGAAATAAAGGTACGCGAGTTGTCACTGTGGTAGTACCTTTTCAAAAGGTAAACATTGTTACCTAAAAGGTCCATATTAATACCTCAAGGGTACATATTAGTACCTAAAAAGTACAAAATAGTTTTTCTTAAAATTTGTAGATATTAATAAATACTTTTAAGGTACCAATATGGACCCTTCAAGTACAAATGTGTACCTTTTTGAAAAGGTACCACCCCAGTAACAGCTCACATACCTTTATTTCTGAGAGTGTAGGGATCAGTGCATAGAGATGAGCCCTTCCAAATTAAGTGCAATTGAGGGTGACACCAAAGAACTTCCCTGCTCAAAAGAGGATGGCCCAAATTGTCCATCGGTTGTACTTTTCATTCAAAAGGGCCCTTCAAAGCAGCCAGGTTTGAGCACTTTGGTTTGGAACAACACCAATATGGCAACCATTATTATTTCTTTGAGGGACGATATATCTGGTTTAGAATGCAACGCTAGTCTTAGCCTCAGATGTCATGCAAGGCACCACCAACAGACCTTTGGCTAAATGTCTAATGCATACAGCACACTTTTCTAGGAACGCATCAACAGATCATCAGTCAACCTCTGATTGATTTAAATATGCTAGCATATCTGAAAGACATCACTGTACCTTTGCTGGACCTCCTGCAGTTATAGAGCAAACCGGTCTGTGGATGATGCAGTCAACATGGGACTGCATTATACCCTACAACATCTGGACAAACCAGGGAACTACGCAAGGATACTGTTTGTGGACTTCAGTTCTGCCTTTAACACCATCGTCCCATCACTGCTCGAGTACAAACTGACCCAGCTCTCTGTTCCTAGCTCTGTCTGTCAATGGATCACTAGCTTTCTGACAGATAGACAACAGCTAGTCAGAATGGGCAAAATCACATCCGACAGCCGCACCATCAGCACTTGTGCCCCCCAGGGATGTGTTCTCTCCCCACCGCTCTTCTCCCTGTACACCAACGACTGCACTGCAAAAGACCCCTTCATCAAGCTCTTGAAGTTTGCTGATGACACTACTGTTATTGGCCTCATCCGGAAGAGCGACATTATATATGTGTGTATGAGTGATTCTTATATATCGGATTTCCAGGAGTCGAGTGTGCAGCAATCTTAGCAAGCTGCCTGGATACAAGTCTGACTGAACAAAAAAGCTGTGATGTTTATATTGACGACAGTCATTATTAATAAACATATATTACATCAGGATTCTTAAAATTCTTTGTTAAATTTTTGAGTGTTTTAGTAGAAATGTCTTCGGAGACAATCATGAATCAGTGATTTACTGCCTGCACAACCGTCTGTTATTGTGAGGATAGCTTTATAAAGATGAACATTTATTAATTTGACTTAAACGCTGGGATTACTGAAAGTATGCAATAGTCATTGAATAAATCTTTCAACTGTTGACAAACACACAGATATGCTTATAGTCACATTTATTATTCTAATGGCAGTGAAAATATTCAGTCATTTTGGTCATAAAGACAAGAAACAGAAGTAGTTCAAAGCAGTATTAGTGTCTTTTATTTCTGAATACTCACAAATACAACATACTGTAACCTTGCTTTTACAGAACAAAGAAAACTTTCACCCAGTCATCTCCGTCTGCCTGGTTTTTACGTAGAAATGCGTCACCAAAAGAATGAATGAATCTCAGAACAAAGTCTACATTCATGTCCTACTGATTGCCTATATCTGATGCTGACAGAAAACTGATGCGTCATTGTTTTAAAGACGTTCATGAATGAAACATGATGATGGCGGCTGAGAAAGAAGAACAGTTTCATGAACATCGGGTAAACAAGCAACACAGGCTCATTGTGGATACATACCCCTGTCTACATTTCTGGGGAGCACAAATTGTGCAGCCAGAGGTAGCTTAGTCTCTATTTCACCACAGCGGAATGCACCATCAACTATTCCAGCATATGTTTCACACAGTGGATGTCTTTCTAGCCGCAACCCAGTACTGGGAAACACCCATTCACACTCATTCACACGCACACACACACTTATACGCACTACGGCCAGTTTAGTTTATTCAATTCCCCTATAGCGCATGTGTTTGGACTGTGGGGGAAACTGGAGTACCCGGAGGAAACCCATGCCAACATGAGGAGAACATGCAAACTCCACACAGGAACGCCAACTGACCCAGCCGGGACTCAAACCAGAGACCTACTTGCTGTGTGGCCACAGTGCTAACCACTGAGCGACCATGCCGCCCCCGCTAAAATCAAACAGTGTTCTTGATTTAATCAACTTGTTCAAATCAAATCATGATGAATGCTATGATGAATGAAAAGCTTAGATGCTGGCTCCAGACAGTGCAAAATACAGATAGTGCAAAATACAGACAGTGCAAAATACAACAACATACTTACAAAAAGCAAGACAATGTAAAATTGGCAATGTTGACAGTGATACGTTCGATGGATAGGTGTACACATAGTTGTAGGCAGTATTGTTTTAAGTATGGTATGTTTAATGCATGTGTGCTTAATGCTGTAATGTAATTCTTGTGGTTCTGTTTTGTATGTTCGCCAATACCAGATTCAGCCAATACCAACAGATTGCTTCGGTTAAGAAGTGTTGTGGTGTCTCAGTGGGTTTCTCTGTTGCCTCACATCAAAAAAAACAAAAACGTCCAAGTCCCAGCTAGAATGCAATTTCTGTGTGGGGTTTGCCTGTATTTCTCTGTGTGGGCTTCCTCAGTAACATGCAGAAGTCAATTGGAGACACTAAACCGTCTGTCTGTTCCCCACCTGTGGTTTGGGAAACCATCTAAGCATCTCAAGTAAGAAGAAGCAATTGAAGGGAAAAAAGACCGCCTGCTAAGGTTGTCTACACTCAGTGGTGTAAAGTAACTAATTACTAGGGTTGTCAAAATTAATCGTTTCTTCGGTGCACCGCGATGCAGATGGGGACAATTCGATATTGGTTCAGTAATAGATCATAACCGGTTATTACGCACTGACATCATTTATCTCCTATCCGCGATGTCGTAGTAGAATACTATGGCGAAGGAGGCGAGGGTGAGTAAATAAAACACTCCTACTACTTAAAAAGCAGATAATTGTGCACGTGTGTGAGTGTGCTGGACAGTCTTTCACTGACACTGAGGAATGGTAAAGCAAGAGACGCTATTTCACTACTAGGGAGAAATGCTGTAAAACTCCATCTCTACCTCTCTCTCTCTCTCTCTCTCTCTCTCTCTCTCCCACACACACACTTTGAGCATTTGACCAGTTGGCATGTTCCTGAGGTAGTTTCCTCTCCTCTCGGCTGTTAAAGCGATACTTGTGGATCCAGACACAAGCGTGCCTGTGGTGCGAGTTTATTGTATTGTATTTATTCTATTACCTGATAACCGAGTATTATGCTCATATTTACTGACCCGCGGCTGTTTTTCCTGTGTCGCTCATGGGACGCTTTCGTTTCTAAAGCCAATCGCAGCCCTTTCTGTTGAGCGGGTGAAGACAATGACCAATCATAGGGGTGTAAGAACTTGTCAGCGCTCAAAAAGAGAAGATATTTTGAAGAATGCTGGTGGATGCCCCCCATTAGCTTCCGTAGTAGGGAAAATTACTATGGAAGTCAATGGGTGTTCAGCTGAAGAAAGAAACTCACGGTTTAAACCCACGCAAGGGAAAATAAATGATGAGGTAATTTTCATTTTTGGGTGAACTGTCCCTTTGAATCTATCAACAGCTTGCCTTATGTAATTGCTAATGTGTATTCTGGTATTTTGGGTTGTAGGCTGCGGAAGAACCTGAATGGATGTTCATCACATGTAGAGTTGAAGTCAGAATTATTAGCCCCCCTTTAATTTTTTTTCTGTTTTAAATATTTCCCAAATGATGTGTAACAGAGCAAGGATATTTTCACAGTTTGTCTGATAATATTTTTTCTTCTGGAGAAACTCTTATTTGTTTTATTTCAGCTAGAATAAAAGCAGTTTTAAATTTTTTAAACACCATTTTACTGTCAATGTTATTAGCCCCTTTAAGTTATAGATTTTTTCGATAATCTACAAAACAAACCATCGTTATACAATAACTTGCCTAATTACCCTAACCTGCCTAGTTAACCTAATTAACCTAGTTAAGCATTTAAATGTCGCTTTAAGCTGTATAGAAGTGTCTTGAAGAATATCTAGTCTAATATTATTTACTGTCATCATGGCAAAGATCAAATAAATCAGTTATTAGAAATGAGTTATTGAAACTATTATGTTTAGAAATGTGTTGAAAAAATCTCTCCGTTAAACAGAAATTGGGGAAAAATAAACAGGGGGGCTAACAATTCTGACTTCAACTGTATATATAATAAAAACACATACTTGTATACATGGTTTACAGGGACACTTCATAGGCGTTATGTGTTTTATACAGTAAACAAAATGCTTATGTACCCCTATCCCTAAAGCCAACACTCTCAGGAAACTTGTGACAAAATTTGAATATCAGAAGACCTTGTTACAAGTGATTTAAAGTGTTTTGAATTAGAGGGACACGAGGTGTGACTCTGTAAACCACCTTAATGAAGTACAACTAAGTCATACCCATGTCATTATACAACTTCGTGTCAATGTAAACCACATAATACCTGTACACACACACACACACACACAAATACACACACACGCACACGACTGAACAGGGAATTGAACCACAGATCTACTAGCTGTACGGCAACCCATTGAAGTAAGTCAACACTGAAAGACTAATTAGCCAAATTAAAGAAAGAGATTGTGGAGCATCAACAAAGAAGAAAAATAAGCAATGGAAATACTGTATGAGGAGGAGGAATACCAGTACCCTAGTGATCCATTTTCCATTAGTAGCAACCTCAATAGAGGACAAAGACACACCTTCAAATATGCCAGTCGCTTCCAATATTAGACCCCCATTAACCTAGAATTTCCTTGTGGCTCTGCTAGAGATACAAATGATATGAAAGAGTTTGAAATTACTACAAAGCCAATAGGCTACATGCTTGGCTGGTGTTTTTCAGCCACTGATAAACTTCCGGTGAAAGGTTGATGTGACTGTTTTTAATTTCGTAAGGTTTCTTTTACAGCATCGATGATGTAGTTTCATTATAATATAATCAATTAAATAGACTTCAGCATCCATTTAGATGCGAAAAATGCAACCCAGTCTCATTCTGAAAACGCAGTCCCGTGGACAGGCACGTGCACACATAGGGCTCAACCTCTGCAGTGCACATGCTTTTTTTAGTCTGGGATATAAAGTGCCCTTCCAAAATGAGTAGAAGTGCCCCCCCTCGCTCTTCATTTTGTGATCACCCCCCACCCCCCCCCCGAAATTTTGGTTTTACTACCAGATAAACCCCCCCCCACACACACACACACACACACACACACACACACTTTTCGGATTTACAGATATCGTCACCCGCCTCCATCTTTAGTTCTTGACCGCCAACCCTCACCTCCCCCACGCATCAATTCTACTGCACATGCCCCTTGGACAGCCTCTGCATGGGCCTGCCCGTGGACGTTTCTGGACACTGCAAAATAAGTCCCGGGAGCTACGTATTTTTGCAGTTTTTGTTTTTGCGAATCCGCGAGAGACTGCTGTGTGCATTTTTTCGTATCTCAAATGTCTCTCGCAAGTGCCGTTCGAGGCTGCTGTCGACCAACCGTCTGTCTGTCTGACTGATTGAATGATTGACTGGCCGACTGGCCAATCGACTGACCCACCTCCTTCCTTAAACCCAACCAATTTTACAGATTGACCCGCCCACCCACATACTTCCCTAAACCCAATCAATGGTTTACAAAAGCGTCCAGTAAAAGAAAAGCCCTCGTCTGATTTTTACCACGTTTTCGGATTTTACCACGTTCTCACCTTGTTATTCACTCACATTTTTGTCTTACCTGATTTCTGGAACCGCTCTTCCCTGCACTCGAACCCAGTCGTCGTCATCGTCATGGTCAAGTTCTCTCTGTGTCTCATGTCTGCGGACTTACACAATGAGCTAACAGGACAAACTGGTTGTGGTGGGAAAGGCCTCCACAAGGAGGTGAGTTGTCAGCCGGTAAGCGACAAAAGGAATGGCGTCATACCGCCCTGTAGCATTTGCTTAAAAAATGAAACGCAGCCATACGTATCTCCAGCTACATAATTTACTGTCTCCAGAAATGTCCACGGGACTACGATCTCAGAATGAGCCTGGGTTTTCTTTCATGCTGCATGCGTTCACACTGCATGATTTTCAGTAGTTATGTTTCCATGTATTGTTTATCAGAGAATAACTCTAGGTGCTCTAACTAACTGCATTTTAAACAAAAACGGGGTCTACCTCAACCACATTCGGTTTCGCTCTTGCACACACTTTGTGTACCTCACATGCATTTAATCTCTCTTTCCAAACCTTTCCTCACATGCATTTAATCTCTCTTTCCAAACCATTCCTCACATGCATTTAATCTCTCTTTCCAAACCATTCCTCACATGCATTTAATCTCTTTCCAAACCATTCCTCACATGCATTTAATCTCTCTTTCCAAACCATTCCTCACATGCATTTAATCTCTCTTTCCAAACCATTCCTAACATGCATTTAATCTCTCTTTCCAAACCTTTCCTCACATGCATTTAATCTCTCTTTCCAAACCATTCCTCACATGCATTTAATCTCTCTTCCCAAAGTGGTTCAAAACCTTTGTTTCCGCTTTTGAACACAAAAGTGGATACTTCGAAGAATGCTAAACCTGTAACCATTGACTTTTAAAGTAGGAAATACAAATAGAGTGGTAGCCAATGGTTACAGGTTTTCAGCTTTTTTCAAAATATCTTCATTTGAGTTCATCAGAAGAAAAAGTCAAACAGGTTAGGAACAAGTGATGGTTGAGTAAATGATGACACGAGTTTATCAGTTTTGAGTGAATTATCCCTTTAAATCTCCAGCTTAAAAAAAAAGAAAGAAAAAAAGTTATCTGCAAAACTGTTGCAAACAATTTATATGGGTTAAATTTAAACAAACATTAAATTCAGTAATGTTGAACTTAGTTTGTTTGTTTAAATTCAGCTCAAATAAATTGTTTGCAACCACTTAACGTAAAAAAATCTAATAAATCCAAGGAATCATTTTTGAATATTGTTTTTCAGTGTATAGTAGGTTTATCTCCAGCTGTGCTCCTTGAACATATTACTGACATTTAGTAGGATGAAAACAGGTACAACCTGTCGGCTTCAGCTTGTCCATGATTGACAATAATCTTAAATATGACTGTAGATAGTTCTGTTTTTTTTTCTTTTGTCCATGTTCATTCCAGTACACATCGTCCTGCTAACAGCAGAATGAGTCATTTTCCCTGCTGCAATTGGCTGAACGCTTGATTTTATACTGCAGGCACTTTCAGCTCTCAACAAGAAAGTCCATTTCTAAAATAAATACCAATTACTTGCTTTATTTTACTCTATTATTGTAACTTATGGGCGACGCAGTGGCGCAGTAGGTAGTGCTGTCGCCTCACAGCAAGAAGGTCGCTGGTTTGGGTCTTGGCCAGTCAGTTGGCGTTTCTGTGTGGAGTTTGCATGTTCTCCCTGCATTCGTGTGGGTTTCCTCCGGGTGCTCCTGTTTCCCCCACAGTCCAAACACATGCAGTACAGGTGAATTGGGTAGGCTAAATTGTCTGTAGTGTATGAATGTGAATGAGTGTGCATGGATGTTTTCCAGTGATGGGTTGCAGCTGGATGGGCATCCGCTGCGTAAAACATGTGCTGGATAAGTTGGCGGTTCATTCCGCTGTGGCGACCCCTGATTAATAAAAAGACTAAGCCGAAAAGAAAATGAATAAATGAATGAATGAATGATTTTTAACTTATCACACGACTCTCTGGAATACCTGAGTCTGATTGGTCAATCACGGATGCCCTTCCAGCCACAACCCAATACTGGGAAACACCCATACACACACACACACACACACACACACACACACACACACACACACACACTCACACACGGACAATTTTGTTCATTTAATTCCCCTATAGCGCATGTGTTTGGACTGTGGAGGAAACTGGAGCACCCAGAGAAAACCCACGCCAACACGGGGAGAACATGCAAACTCCACGCAGAAACGCCAACTGACCTAGCTCAAACCAGCGATCTTCTTGCTGTGAGGCGACAGTGCTAACCACTAAGCCACTATGCCACACTTTTCACTCTTATAGGTTCCAACAAAGAAGATTTGAAGCAATGCTGCAGAAAAAAAATGGTTTCTAAAGAACCTTTCAGTAAACATCTCTGGCAGGAACATTGTTTTCTTTGTATAAGTATTACAAGTAAGTATTAGCTTGTACCAGATGTTTGAATTTCATATATAGAAATTATATGTACAAAAACATCTGAAGTCAGAATTATTAGCCTCCCTTGATTTTATTTTCTTTTTTATATATTTTCCAAATGATGTGTAACAGAGCAAGGAAATTTTCACAGTATGTCTGATAATATTTTTTCTTCTGGAGAAAGCCTTATTTCTTTTATTTCGGCTAGAATAAAAGCAGTTTTGATTTTTTTAAACACCATTTTAAGGTCAATATTATTAGCCCCTTTAAGGTTTATTTTTTCTCGATAGTCTACAGAACAAACCATCATTATACAATAACTTGCCTAATTACCCTAACCTGCCTAGTTAACCTAATTAGCCTAGTTAAGCCTTTAAATGTCACTTTAAGCTGTATCTGTGTCTTGAAAAATATCTAGTCTAATATTATTTACTGTCATCATGACAAAGACAAAATAAATCAGTTATTAGAGCTGAGTTATTAAAACTATTATGTTTAGAAATGTGTTGAAGAAATTGGGGGAAAAATAAACAGTGGGCTAATAATTCTGACTTTAACTGTATATGCAACATACATTTCAAAATATTGCCACCAACTTATCCAGCACATGTTTTACGCAGCGGATGCCCGTCCAGCTGCAATCCATCTCTGGGAAACATCCATACACACTCATTCAAACTCATACACTACGGACAATTTAGCTTACCCAATTCACCTGTACAGCATGTCTTTGGACTGTGGGGGAAACCGGAGCAGCCGGAGGAAACCCATACAAACGCAGGGAGAACATGCAAACTCCACACAGAAACGCCAACTGACCCAGCCGAGGCTCGAACCAGCGACCTTCTTGCTGTGAGGCAACAGCACTACCTACTGCGCCACTGCGTCGCCTATTTAAATTCAAACAAGTAAAAAAATTACAAGCTACATTTCATATTTCTTTATGTTTCTCTTGATTTTTTTCTCTACATTACAGTTTTTCTCAGTGGCTTTGGTGCATTTCTCTCAACACTATTTACATTTGCACAACAGTTCATGCATTTCTCTAAACAATTAGTGCAAACTGCAAAACCTAGTGGATAACCTGCAAAAGCGTGTCACTTGCTCAAAATGGAGAGCTCATTCCTCAAAAGCAAGTATTCATGTCAATGAAAGTGTCAGTGTCATCAAGATGAAGAGTCCTGACACTATTGTTTATGAACAAGATAGTCAAATGTCTTTGTCATGTTTTCATTATGACACTTCGTAAATTTTTTCCAATGCAAAAAAGTTAGATTTTGGTGACACGTCCTGAAAATGCTCAAGACAGCACTATATACTATTAACACAGCCATTTAAAGACTACAGTAAAGTTAGACATCACTGCATTTAGTGAGGTATCTGAGTACAAGACACTGAATATGAATGTTTTACATTTTTACTGCATTTGCTCTTTACAATTCTAATTTATTCACAGCATTGAGCAAAAGAATAAACACACCCTTATTTACAACAAACATAAACTTCCTTTGGTGCACATCTGTAAACAATACTGCAGTACATATTAAAACTGAACCTACAACATACACACGTCTGTAAATCATTCATGAATTGTTCAATTTAGAAGACATTTTCAGAAAATAAATGATTTAAAGTTTTTTTTATAAAATTATCTTGACAGATTTTGACAACTAGTTCAACATTTGTGTATGCAACTGATGCATGTCCAAAAGCATTCACAGTTTGTTGGTAGGAATGAGAAACTGCTACTATGATGTGCACAAGTGACTAATTGTTTAGAGAAATGCACTAACTGTTGTGCAAATGTAAATAGTCTCAATGCATTGCAACTCAATGCATTTAGGCATGTAGACATGGTCAAGACGATTTGCTGCAGTTCAAACTGAGCATCAGAATGGGGAAGAAAGGGGATTCAAGTGACTTTGAATGTGGCATGGTTGTCGGTGCCAGACGGGCTGGTCTGAGTATTTCAGAAACTGCTGATCTACTGGGATTTCACACACAACCATCTCTAGGGTTTACAGAGAATGGTCTGAAAAAGAGAAAATATCCAGTGAGCGGCAGTTCTGTGGGCGCAAATGCCTTGTTGATGCCAGTGGTCAGAGGAGAATGGCCAGACTGGTTACAGCTGATAGAAAGGCAACAGTAACTCAAATAAGCACTCGATACAACCGAGGTCTGCAGAAGAGCATCTGTGAACATTCAACACGTCCAACCTTAAGGCAGATGGGCTACAGCAGCAGAAGACCACACCGGGTGCCACTCCTGTCAGCTAAGAACAGGAAACTGAGGCTACAATTCACACAGGCTCAGCAAAACTGGACAATAGAAGATTGAAGAAATGTTGCCTGGTCTGATGAGTCTCCATTTCTGCTGACACATTCGAATAGTCTGGTCAGAATTTGGTGTCAACAACATGAAAGCATGGATCCATTCTGCCTTGTATCAAGGGTTCAGGCTGGTGGTGGTGGCGTAATGGTGTGTGGGATATTTTTTTGCCACATTTTGGGCTCATTAGTACCAATTGAGAATCGTGTCAACGCCACAGCCTACCTGAGTATAGTTGCTGACCATGTCCATCCGTTTATGACCCATCTTCTGATATCTACTTCCAGCAGGATAATATCTTAGACTGGTTTCTTGAACATGACAGTGAGTTCATTGTACTCAAATGGCCTCCACAGTCAACAGAACTCAATCCAATAGAGCACCTTTGGGATGTGGTAGAACGGGAGACTGGCATTATGGATATGCAGTTGACAAATCTGCAGCAACTGCGTGATGCTATCATGTCAATATGGAGCAAAATCTCTGAGGAATATTTCCAGTACCTTGTTGAATCTATGTCACGAAGGATCGAGGCAGTTCTGATGGCACAAAGGCGGTACAACCAGGTACTAGTAAGGTATACCTAATAAAGTGGCTGGTAAGTGTATATCAATTCCAAACACTTTATTAATTTAAAACACCTATAAAGAACCTTTTTGTGCAATTGAAAGCAAACTGCAATGAATACTTAAGAGCCTTTATTTTTTAAGATTGTTCAGAATATCCAAATGATTTTGTCACCCTTTTGTTTTCACTAACTGCTCTATTACATCATCAAACAGAACATAAAGAACATAATGGCTCTGGGAATATATATTACCGTTACATAATAATGAACAGCGCTTATAATAGGCTTGCATTGTTTGGCTGTCGGAGACTGACGGAGCTGTAAAGAAAGATCTGATGCACACCGCATTGTTTTAAAAAGCCATTAAAGTACAGTAGCTACTATTTGAAGCATATAACATGATGTGTGCTTGGCAACATGGTGTAGGAGGTGTGCGGCTGCCTTCAGGGTATATATCACTGCCTCCTACTGCTCTACTTGACTTTCAGCTTTTACAATATCAGCTTCCAGGGGGAGAAAGAAAAAACCTTCCTGACAATACGATACAGCACAACAATCAGCATTCGTAAAGGAAATTTCTTTGAAAATGACAAATGCGTATGACTCAATACTGAATTGCAGGCACATTTCAAGCATTTTCCATTCGGTTTGCTTAAACCGTAATGACGTATGCTGTGATAAACCTACAGTAAACTCAATCCATGTTCAATGTTTAAAGGTGCTGTGTGTAAAGTTGACACCCAGTGGTTGAGCTAGGTATTGCACTCTTGGTTCGAAAAACATGCAAGTGCAGGTTGCCAGATTGACAACACCAACAGCAGTGTGCCTGACTGTCGAGCCTAAAGCTGATTTCAATTGTGTTCTAAGTGAAAGCGACGGCACGCGATAGAAGGAATATTTTCCATATTAAAATGAGTTTATATTTCTATTTCTGGCAGCTAAACAACAGAAAGCTGCCAATGATCAGCTCAGGTACACCTTTATAAACTGTTAAATGCTTATAATGTGTGCTTGAATGCCATTTCACATGACATGTATTGCCATACTACTGAAAGCAGCAGCGGACAGTTCACCTCAGATCTTGAAAATAAAATAAATAATTTGAAAGTGAACTTTAGATGTGTGACAGTGCAAGCCAACACATATGAGTGATTCAGCATCTACTTTTAATAATGTTAAAGAGGTTTAATATGTATTAATTAGATTATAAACCTTACCATTTTGTTGGAGTGCAGTGAGTGCACTATTCTGTGCTTCTGAACAGCTGTCAACTGAGATTGATGACAAGACCCTTGTCAGGTAGTGTATATATAATACTCCAAGATTCGGTCAGTAGTTTAGTCATCCAATGTTCTGAATTATGTCCACATGCACAAACCAAATCAAATAGCTTAATTCTCAGTAAGAACTGATAAACATTCAGCTTGATTAAATTGTCTAAAAAGTAGAAAAAACAGCATTCATGAAGACAACCCAGCAGTATCTTGGAGTTAATACTGAATTCCGCTTTGCCCTTTACCTCACCTTTACAGATTTTACAGTTACTGAATGTCATACGTAAGCTGTAAGGTGTGTATAAAAATTGCACATGAAAAGTGTGTGTTTGTGACAAAGTAAAATTATGTATGACTACCCTGCTGAAAAATCCAGCTTAAACCAGCCTAAGCTGGTTGGCTGGTTTTAGCTGGTCGACCAGCCTGGTTTTAGAGGGGTTTTGGCCATTTCCAGGCTGGTCTTAGCTGGTCAGGCTGGAAAATGACCAGCTGAAACCAGCTAAAACCTGCATGACCAGCCTGGTTTAAGCTGAACATAGCTGGTTTTGGCTGGTCAAGCTGGTTTTAGCTGGTCTACTTCCAGCCTGACCAGCTAAAACCAGGCTGGAAATGGCTGAAAACCAGCCTGGAAATGGCCAAAACCCCTCTAAAACCAGGCTGGTCGACCAGCTAAAACCAGCCAACCAGCTTAGGCTGGTTTAAGCTGGATTTTTCAGCAGGGTAACCGTGCATTCACATGGAGCTTTAGCGTCAACGCTTGACGGAGGGCATGTCTGAAGTTGGGGCTGATGCGATCGTCATAGCAGCGTCAGCCAATGAAATTAGTCAGGAATAGGCTACTGTCTGAGCTGGGGTATTTGCATGAAGCAATCTAATTGGCTGATGCTTCCATTGGCGCTTGAAAAGTTGAGAATTTCCCAACTTCTGCAGCGAGCAACGCCATAAAAGTGGCGCCAACGAATCCACAATGCAGTTCGGCAAAGTGAATGGGAAGCATTGACGCTGACACCCCGTGTGAATGAGGCATAATGTCCTGTCCATACGGACATAGGTATTTTCAAAACTGCACTTTTTTCTACACGGTTTGGTTGTTTGTCCACACAAAAACACAGTGTCAGGTGACTGAAACCGAAACTTTTAGAAAACTCCGGCCAGGGCGAAGATTTATCAAAACTCCGGGTACAGTGTGGTTGTGTGGATGCTAAAACCAGAGTTTTATGCTGTGTTCACACCAGATGCGGCACGCGCAAATACATCATGATAAATCCCGCGTAAATAGATGCGTGAACATTTTGAGTTTACTCTTTTCGTTCATGCTTCAAATTCACTTCACATTAGATGCGGATTCACATCATGGACAGGGCTTCTGTCTGCCCGGTGACTCTAAATTTAATGGCTAACATAGATTTTATTGAGAGAGTAGCTGTGCTTTATGTGCTTTAGGAAGGCTGAAAAACAGTGTAGATTCATTTGGCTGAGTAGATTCTGTGTCCACTAGATCTTTTCAGAGGTGGACCCAGCTCTGTGAGCTCATCAACTCCTCCAGAAACTATACCTGGATGATGGAGGCTTTAAGCGGGACTGAGCCGAGCCCAGTTTGAAGAGCTGTTGTCCGGTGGTGGCAAGAGGATTTCCCCTCGGGACACCAACAACAAGTGCTACGTCATAATCACTCCCCTATAAGAGCAAGCTCTTGATTGGTTAACGCAGCCGCCATTGAACGTGGCCTTATTTGTGTGAATGGTGCTGCAGGATGTCTATTCACATCTTTGCATTGACTTAACATGTAAATCACTCACGCTTGATGCTTCAACTGCATCTGATGTGAACGCAGCATTAGCCTCTTGATGTCAGCATGCATGCTGTTTTCTCTTCTCTGATTGGCCAATGCGGTTGGGTTCACACCAAACACAGAAGATGTGAATGAGGCAAATTCTGCACATTCAGGGCAAATGAGTCGCGTATTCCACATTGTTCAACCGTGAAACGGTAATCCGCCTCTGTACTCACATTTGCATTGACTAGAATGCAAATTACTCGCAAAATATACTTAATTCCCTGTTTGGTGTGAACTTAGTATAAAAGTGTGATTATCGCCACCTGTTGGCTCGGTGTGCCTATAACATGCACTACAGTGCATTTTAGTGTTTTCATGTGGACGGAGATTTTTTAAAAACAAAAACTTAATTTATAAAAATACCTGTGAATGTGTGGACATGGCCTCAGGCTATGTCTAATCCAGATCAATTTGACAACACTATATCTACACTATCGTTAAAACAATTAAAAACGCTTTGGTTCATGTATTGTGCATGCACACAGACGAAGGACGATTTTATCAGCATCATAAAAGCCTGACGTTTATTTACTTTCTGTCTCTTTGAAACATCACGGCAAAATGTGTCAACTATGGTCTGGTTCTGGCGCTGAACAAGTCCTTCAGAGTGAGACAAATCAAACTAACATGAATTTTTAATGAAGCTGTCAAAACAGACAGCATCCAAAACATCTGCTTCACAATGTCGTCCACCATGTTAGCTGAATTGATCACATGACTGCGTCACATGACTAAAATGCATCGTCGTTTTCGAAAGCCTCCATTTTCACAGTCCACACGGCAAAAAACAAAACGCCATTTTCAAATATATCCACTTTGCACATCGTTTTCAATAAGATACCTTATCGTTATACTATTTTCGTCTGGCGCAATATGGCTGCCGTCGTGTCATCCAGGTGGATGCTGCACACTGGTGGTGGATGAGGAGATTCCCCACAAAAAATGTGTAAAAGTGCTTTGTGTGTCCAGAAAAAAAACACTCTATAAATGTAAGGAATTATTATTTTTACTATTATTATTATTGCGATAACATTTTGCAAGTTTGTACGAAATATTATAACAACACTCAACAATATTGCATATTTATAGCATTGCAAAATATCTATTACCTGTTTATTTTAGTGTGATCATTACATCAATACACTTTCTTTTAATAATTGTAATAAAATTCGAAATCTCATTATTGCGACACTTAAAACTTAATCGATTTGTGCATGATCTGTGTGGAAGCCTGCATTTTTTGTTTTACACTGTAAGTGTGTTCGTGCATTTGAAGTGTTTAGGGCTGATCCGAGCACCTACCCCGAGTAGACAGCTTCTTTGTGTTGATGATCTTAGCGGCATACTCTTGCCCTGAGAGAACTTTCACGCATCTCCGCACCACAGAAAAGGCTCCCCTAAAAACAGAACAACAGGATCTGTATGTTGAACATTGAGTGCAACTGTGAATGTAAAACTTGAAGAATAAGGCGCAGCTTTACCTGCCAGGCAGGCAGTAATATATTGGATTATGCAATATTTCAATGTCTGAATTGAATTGCCACCCACAAATGCAATTATGTAAGCGGTTTGACTGCCCACAGAAAAAGGACGTGTGTGTATGTGTATGTGTGTGCGTGTGTGTGTGTGTGTGTGTGTTCAGTATGAGGGTGTGTGTGGGAGTACAGCAGTGGGCACAAGGCCAGATGGAGTTGAAGACCCATCTCTGTAGAGGTGTTACATGCTCTCAAATCAAGAAAACAAGTATACAGTGCACTCGCTCAGAAAAAAATGCTGTAGTACAGAGTGGGTGGATGGAATGAGGGAAGCAAGAAGGTTTTTTTTTTTTGTACTTCTGCCTCAACATTTCAGAGCATTGTTACAGTGCATCCGTCTAGAGGAATGTATTACACTTACCAATGCTTTCACAATTATGTATATAAATTTACCATATTATAATTACAACAAATTGTGTACGTGTGCTAACATTGTGATGAACAAATGTCCCCACAAGTATAGCAATACCAGTAAATCTTAACCTTGTGAGGAAATTTTGTTGGTCTCCATGAGGAAAGCAGCTCATAAATCACACATAATGCGTTTAGGGTTAAATTAAGAGTAAAGGGGGTTAAAAATACAGTATAGAAATCCTTACGTCTATAGGTGGTCCCCATAAAGACAGCTGTACAAGTCTTTGTGTATGTGTGTATCAGTACCATGTATTCTTGATGTTGTGGGGACGAAATGTTCTCACAAGTATTGCAATACCAGTAAATCTTGACCTAGTGAGGACATTTTTTTGGTCTCCAAACGGCTCATATATCACACGTAATGAAATAAAAATAATAACTGTTTCCCTTGAGGATTGCGTTTAGGGTTCAATTAGGGGTAAAAGGGATTAAAAATACATTATGTACAGTATAAAAATGATTACGTCAATAGAATTCCTCAAACAGATAGCTGTACAAGTTTCTGTGTGTACCAGTACCATGTATTCCTAATGTTGTGGGGACCAAATGTCCCCACAAGTATAGCAATACCAGTAAATCTTGACTTTGTGAGGACATTTTTTGGTCTCATGAGGAAAACGGCTCATTAATCACACATAACGAAGTAGGAATGCAAATTGTTCACCTTGAGGGTTGTGTTTAGGGTTAAATTAGGGGTAAAGGGGATTAAAAATGCAGTACGTACAGTATAAAAATCATTA
>CAIGQZ010001206.1:1982371-2004636 GCA_903798205.1 Danio tinwini | reverse complement strand
ACACAGCGGCCTCTTGTAGATTTACGAGAGAACAGCAGGCACGAATGGCACTCGTGAGAGAAATTTGAGATCTGAAAAAGTGGCCTCTGGTGGATTCGCGAAAACAAAAACTGCAAAAAAAAAGTACCTCCTAGGGCAAATTTGGTGCTCTCCAGAAATGTATATAGGGGTACATATCAATAATGAGCCTTGGTTGACTTTATAAGAAAAATTGCATACATTTAAAACCCGTTTGAGTGATCTAATATAGACGCGCTGTTTGCTTTCTTATTTAATAATTATAATTAATTTTGATATAGTGCTTTTAAAACTGAATTCTCAAAGTGTTTTAGACTTTAAATATACAATCATGTATATTTATATATTTTTTTAAATAAAAACACATCATTAGACGTTATGAATGATATTTGGATTTCATAACTTTAGAAAAGCCTCTTTGTATCTCATGCAGATTTTTACATGTAGGACACTATCAACATGTTTTTGTTACTGTGGTGAGAATATTTTTACGACATGCCCCCTAATAAACTTTATGACCATGGAGAAAGCTATCAGCCAGCTTGTTTATACAATTTTCCCCTTACCAGAAATAGAGCAATGATAAAGAGAAAAATGGAACAATGCAAGGCACCTAGACGGATTGAAAGATCATTAAAATAGTTTTTATGAAATATAAAACTAACATGAAATGCCACAGTGTTATATTTAATCATTAAATATGAGGATTTTGTACCCATTTAGGTTGATTTTTATATCAATATTATCTCTAAAATTATTTGGAATAAAATCTGTTATTTTAATGGTGGAAAAACTAAAAATGCTACGGTAAATGTCTGGAACTTGGTTAACAGTAAATTTTTCTTAATATATACGCTGAAGTACCATACAAAGTTTCCCAGAATTTCCTGTATGACACTTTAATTATTTATTTTTGTTTAAAATAAATAATTAAAGATAATTTTTAATAAATAAATAATTAAAAATAATTTGTTTGAGTTATACGTTACATTTAATTTTGATAAATAATGTTTATCGTATTGCCTTAGTGTCATGTGTGTTAAAACTAAAGTCATACAATAAACAGCAAAGGTGTAGATGTTAGGACTTCAAAACGTTTGTGTATTAACAATAAATATATGAAATACAGTATTTTTGTAATGTGAAATGGACGCTGACAAGGAACTGCTATCCAAATTTAGGTTTATTAACAAGAATGGTCAGGCAAGCAACGATCAACACAGGGACAATCAGGTACATACAGGAAATCCAGATTTGTGGTCGATAAACAGGCGGATGGTCAAAGGCAGGCAGCAGACAGGAATAGACAAACAACAAAACGAAGCGAGGGTCAAAACCAGCAAGGCAAAGGAAATGCATTGTAATGTTTACAATAAGATTTAAGCAAGACTCAACACTGAAGTGTGTGTGTTTGTGCGGTTTATAAAGTCCATTTAATCAGTTCATGAGCCAGCCGTGAGTGTTTGAAATCAACAGAATCTGGAACAGGTGCGTGTGAGCGGTGCATGACTGGATCTGTAGTCCATATAATGGTGGATTTGTAGTCCTTTAGTGATCTGCGTGTTTACCAGTGATCTGCCAGGATTAGATTGCTGGTGATTGTGACAAGTTTACAAGTTAAAGTTTGGAAATTTCTTTTACAGTTTCTGCCATATGTTCACTAAAATGCTGCTGTTTTCAGCTGCTGTTATTTTACTACTATATTGTAGAATCTGGTGACATGGTGGCTCAGTGGTTAGCACTGTTGCCTCACAGCAGGATGGTCACTGGTTAGACTCCCAGCTGGGCCAGTTGACGTTTCTGTGTGGAGTTTGCATGTTCTCCTTGTGTTTGTGTGGGTTTTTTCCGGGTGCTCTGGTTTCCCCCGATGTCCAAAGTCATGCAGTATAGGTGAATTGAATAAACTAAATTGGCCATAGTGGATGTGTGTGTGTATGAATGCTTCCCCGTCTGCGTAAAACATATGCTGAATAAGTTGTCGGTTCATTCCGCTTTTGCGACCCCAGATGAATAAAGACACTAAGCCGAAGGAAAATGAATGAATTAAATGTAGAATCTGTAAAAGATATGTCCTAATTTGACAGTAAACTACTGTATTTCATTCATTTACAGATTTAATACACAAATTATTTGAAGTTCTAACATTTACACCTTTTAAATTAGTTTTGTCTTTCTTTTAGAGGGTCTTTTTGCCATCACCCTAATGTTAGCTTCCTCCACAGATTCTCAATTAGGTTTAAGTTAGGACTCTGGCTGGGTTAAGGCAACATGTTAATGTTTTTGTCTGCTAACCATTACTTCACTACTATTGCTTTGTGTTTTGGGTTGTTGTAGTGCTGAAATGTCCACTGGTGCCCAAGGCCAAGTTTCTCTGCAGACTGCCTAGTGTTGTTGTTGAAAATTTTGATCTATTGGTCCTTTTTCATGGAGCCATTTAATGTGATTGTCCACCATCTAAAAACATCCCCAAAGTACAATGACAGTACATTATATTATATTACTAGTTAATCCGTAAGATGCTAGTATTCAGCTTAAAGTGCCTTTATAGCTCTCACTAGGTTAATTAGGTTAATTAGGCAAGTCATTGGACAACAGTATTTTTGTTCTGTAAACAGTGGAAAATAAAAAAGGGGGCTAATAATATTGACATTAGCAGTTTTACATTTTAATTCCAGACAAACTAAAAGCAACAAGACTTCTCCAGAAGTAAAATAGAATAGTAAATATTGTGAAATGTCCTTTCTATGTAAAATATCACCTGGAAAATATTTGAAAATATAACTAATTTGTCTTATATACAGGGTAGTCTGCAACATAGGCTCATTCTGAAAACGTAGCCCTATATACATTTCTGGAGATCGTGAATTATGTAGGTGCGTATATGGGGTGGTATGACGCCATGTTCCTTTTTGCACTAGCAGCTGACCGCTTATCTCTGTATGGACGGCTTTTCCGCTGTTACCAGTTTGTCCATCTCGCCATATACAATGGGTGGACTTGAGACGCAGAGAGGAGTTGACCACGACAACAGGGTTCAAGTCCGGTGAAGAACGGTTCCAGAAAGCAGGTAAGACAAAACAGAAGCCAAAAAATAAAATAGACAAGTAAATAACAGGGTGAGAATGTGGTAAAATCTGAAAACGTGGTAAAAATCAGACAAGAGCTTTTCTTTTTCTGGATTGCTATTGAAAACTGTCGGTTGGGTTTAGGGAAGCGGGTGGGTGGGTGGGTCAGCCGGTGCTTTTGCAAACACTATTGGTTGGTCAGTCAGTCAGTCGACAGTGGCCTCTGGTGGATTTACGCGAGAACAGCAGCCATGAATGGCACTCGCAAGAGAAATTTGAGATCTGAAAAAGCGTACACATCGGCCTCTGGTGCATTCACGAAAACAAAAACCGCAAAAAAAAAAGTATCTCCTGGGACGTATTTGGCGCTCTCCAGAAATGTATATAGTGGTAAGTTTTCAGAATGAGCCTTGGTTGGTAATCTGCTATTATACATACACACATGTGCTATCTTTGAGAGTTATAATGTGTCCAGCAGAGTGATGATACATCATGAGCACTGTTGACTTACAGCTATGAATATCTGCTATGTGTCTTCTGTGTCTGTTTTTATTAAGTGTGCAAAAACATACAACACACGCAGTACTGAATATACAACACATGGCAAACAGAAAACACACACAGCAATAGGTGTGTGGTATGTGTTGATGTTGACTTGTATTGACATTTTAGTAGTTTGAAATAATATAAGGTATAATAAAATAATATCTAGAGATATAAGTCTCTATATTTATATTAATCTCTATAGTTTATTACAAGGTTTATGTAGTGTAATATACAACACCAACACAGACAATATAGCACTGCAAACTATTAAAAATGTTCATAAAAGTCACTTTTTCAATGTTTTCAAGGAAGAAAGACGGTCAAAAAATGCAATTCAAAAGCATAATTTTTTTTTACAGTGTATATTTATATATAGTGTTATGATTACAATGTTACCGTTCTTATACAGTATATTTAAAGTCATCATTCCATCAAAATCATATAACTGCATAATGATGATGATGATAATAAGTCTTCTGAGTCTTCCGACATATGGCTGTATGCTCTCAGTCTGTGGACATGACTGCGGGCAGATGCGTGTTGTTTGCTCAACAGTCCCTTTCGCGTGGCCTTTGGACGCCACACCCTGGCTTTGTTAACGCGGTCATAAAACAGGTCCTGTTGCGGCGACGTTGTGGAGGAGAGATATGTGTGGCCGTCAAGCTGAGCTTCTCTGTCACAGCAGCGATAAGAGAGTCCAGAGTGTGCTTGATAATGAAAGAGCCCACAGTTTCTGGGATCCCGCCATGCCGTTACACTGAGTAAACAGTGTGAGCTCCGGGTCTGCAACACTTCTCACTTCTCAGAAAAAGGAGGATCCACTGCTGCGTTTTACTCCATGCACAGAAATTATTCGTAGCGCTGGCAAATTCTGTCTTAAAGTTACTTTTATTCAACCAGCAAATTTATTGAATTTTGACCGGAAATGACACAGGCTCCTCACAAAAGATAAGAAGACATGAACAAAAGGAATCACAAAATTGGAAAAAAAATTCCCAGCTTTTGTTTACATTTAACGATTGTTTACATTGTTCCTTTCTCAATAATCAATAAAAAAGCCTTTATTGGCTATTACAGCAATCAAATGTTAGCTCCCTCCACAGATTCTCAATTGGGTTTAAGTCAGGACTCTGGCTAAGCCACTGTAAAACATTAATGTTTTTGTCTGCAAACCATTTCTTCACCACTTTTGCTGTGTGTTTTTGGTTGTTGTCGTGCTGAAATGTCCACTGGTGCCCAAGGCCAAGTTTCTCTGCAAACTGCCTGATGTTGTTGTTGATAATTTTAATCTATTTGTCCTTTTTCATGGAGCCATTTACTGTGATTAGGTTCCCTGATCAAACGGCTGAAAAACACCCCCAAAACATTAAGGTTCCCACCACCACGTTTGACAGTGAGGATGGTGTTCTTAAAGGAGTCCCACACCAGATGCACTGCGACACGGCGTGCACATGACAGTAGGAAATAAATAACGCATACCAGACGCACACATTCACATGTTATTTAAAATGACACTAATCAGATAGCTCTATGGCGTGGCAGAAATAGGAACAGTGTCCTGAGTCGTAGCTGGGCGCCGCGGACAGCCACTGATATGCGGCGCCGGTGTGTGTACCCTGATAGAAATCTATGTTTACAATTCTAAAATGCATGGCGCTGCATGGCATGGCACATCCAGCACATCCAGCCAATCAAACGCTTCCTATAATTGCTGACCAGCTTTTTGCATGTCTCCACTCATATTTTTACCCATTCGTCTTCAGCAATGAGCTCCAACTCTTTCACGTTAAAGGGACTTCTTGCCATCACCCTGATCTTTAGCTCCCTCTGCATGTTCTCAATTGGGTTTAAGTCAGGACATTGGCTGAGCCACTGCAAAACAATGTTTTTTTTCATCTGCTAATCATTTCTTCACCACGTTAGCTGTGTGTTTTGGGTTTTGGGTCATGCTGAAATGTCCACTGCAAACTGCCTGATGTTTTTGTTGATAATTTTAATGTATTTGTCCTTTTTCATGGAGCCATTTACTGTGATTAGGTTCCCTGATCTAACAACTGAAAAACACCCCCAAAACATTAAGGTTCCCACCACCATGTTGATAGTGGGGATGGTGTTCTTAGGGTTGAAATCAATAAAAAAGGATGGTCTCCTTGCCATCACCCTGACTTTTAGCTCCCTTCACAGATTCTCAATTGAGTTTAAGTCAGGAATCTGACTGTGCCATTATAAAACGGTAATGTTTTTGTCTGCTAATCATTTCTCCACCACTTTTTGCTGTTTGTTTTGGGTTGTTGTCATGCCAAAATGCCCACTGGTGCCCAAGTTTCTCTGCAGACTGCCTGATGTTGTTGTTTTGATCTATTATTCCTTTTTCATGAAGACATTTAATGTGATTAGGTACACTGGTCCCCCCCCCCCTCCCAAGACATTAGGGTTCCCACCACCACGTTTGACAGTAGGGATGGTTTTCTTAGGGTTAAAGGCAGTGCTTAATTTGTGAATTTGGGGTGACGGATCTGGCATGTTACCCAAGGATGGAGAGGTGTTGTGCACAAAAGTGAAGAGCGGGGTGGGGGAGTCACTGAAGAAAGTAAACAGCAGACAGGGGAGGATGGCGGTTGAGGAGGATCAAATTAAGCCCTGGTAAAAGGCTTCTCCTTTTTTTTACACCAACTGAAGGCTACATTATTGTGGCCAAACAATTACATTTTTGTTTCATCTGACTGTAAAGCAGAAGACCAGATGTCTTCTTTGTCCAGATGTGCATTTACAAAGGACAGTTGTTATTTTTGGTGAGCAACCATAATGTATAGTCGCAGGTCCTTACTGAGGTCCTATCTTAGCCATGACTATCCGCAAACCAACAGCAGAGCGCTTCTGTTTTTCACCTGTTGAGTTATCAGCAGCGCTATCAGTGCTTTGGGTGGAGCTATCAGTGCTTTGGGCGGGGCTATCATTGCTTTGGGCGGAGCTATCAGTGATTTGGGCAGGGCTATTGTGCTTTGGGCGGAGCTATCTGTGATTTGGGCAGGGCTATCTGTGATTTAGGGCGGAGCTATTAGTGCTTTAGGGTGGGGCTATCAGTCTTTTAGGATGGGGCTATCAGTCTTTTAGGGCAGGGCTATCAGTGCTTTAGGGTGGGGCTATCAGTAATTTAGGGTGGGGCTATCAGTCTTTTAGGATGGGGCTATCAATCTTTTAGGGCGGGGCTATCAGTGGATGTCTTCCCTGCCTTCATGGGAAAGAGTGGTTTGAGCAAATATATGATTTTGTCTGTAAAATTTGGCTTCTCTTTCTCATCATTATTAGCCATCTGAAAATATTCTGCACCAGAGGTGGACAGTAAAGGGCTCAGTATACTTCCAACAAAATCTAAAAAACAAACTGAAATTATGTAATTTTGAACTAAATATGGTCGAAACTTTACTTGCATGTATTTCATGAAAGGGGGAAAAAGGACAAGCTTAACATTAGTTTCATGCCGACTTTAACCCAGCGGTTGGGTTTGTCCACGTGACAATTTTTGGTTACAACAACCCAGAATTTTTTTAGTGTAAAGGAAATGCCACAAACATCACGTATTGTTCTAAGGCAAAAAAATATATAGGCCATTTTTATATAGTCTATAGTCATTTATGATAAATAATTATATTAATAATAAGGTAATTCAATAAATATCGGGTGCAATAACAAAGGTGCAGACTTCACAAAATGTGTGTATTAACACTAATAATTGATGAAATACAGTAATTTGTCCTACAATTTAGAAATTTCTTTCTAGAAATGTAATACTAAAATGCTGGCAACCACAGTTGCTGGTTTTTACTGCACATTTTACAGATTTGTTATTTATTTTGTTTTATTCTTTGCAGTGTCATCGATATAAAAAGTTCAATATTGTGAATATTTGAGTAAATGACAGAATTTTCCGTTTTGAGTGAACTAAACTACCTGTTAAAGTCTTGTCGACGATCCCAGCTGTAAGAGCAACAAATAATAACTTGACTTCTAGTTGATCATTTGGAAAAGTGGCAGAAGGTCAATTTTTTTATCAATCATCTGTTGAACTGCATCCCAATCATCACAAATACTGCAGAAGACCTACTGGAACCAGCATGGACCCAAGATTCTCACAGAAATCAGTCAAGTTTGGTGAAGGAAAACTCATGGTTTGGGGTTACATTCAGTATGGGGGCTTGCGAGAGATCTGCAGAGTGGATGGCAACATCTGAGGTATCAAGACATTTGTGCTGCCCATTACATTACAAACCACAGTAGAGGGCAAATTCTCCAGCAGGATAGCGCTCCTTCTCATACTTCAGCCTCCTCATCAAAGCTCCTGAAAGCAAAGAAGATCAAGGGGCACCAGGATGGCCAGCCCAGTCCCCAGAAGTGAACATTATTGAGTTATTGGGTAAGATGAAGGAGGAGGCATTGAAGATGAATCCAAAGAATCTTGATGAACTCTGGGAGTCCTGCAGAAACGCTTTCTTTGCCATTCCAGATGACTTTATTAATCAGTGATTTGAGTCATACAGAGATGTATGGATGCAGTCCTCCAAGCTCATGATGGAGTCAGACACAATATTCATTCTGTTTCCACTGCAGCATGACTTTATATTATATTCTGGACATTTGTCTAAGCAAAGTCAGACTTTAAGGCATGATTATATTTTATTTTGGTAAAAATAAGCTAATCTAGAGGCCTTTGCCTCTTATATAAGCCACTTCTGATGCCAAATGATCAACTAGAAGTCAAGTTATTTTCATTGTTGTTTCTAAAACATGGATAGGCGACAATACTTTTGTCAGGTAGTGTATCCCTTTAAGATGAAGTATAAAAACACTGCTCTCCAAAGTCTAAAATGATTCAAATGTGCCACAATAATAAACATTTATTTTATTAATACAAATTACTTTAAAAATACACAACATTTCTTTTTTAATTCAGTCTCATAATCTCAAACCGTCTTAAAGTTTACATTGATAAACAAAACAACAGCAGTAGATAAAGTATGAAAATAAAACAACCAGGGAAATAGCAAACATTTCAGATTTAACTGTACTTTAAATGTCACTTCATTACTTTGTAATGAACTCTTAAAAATAAAGGTTCAGAAAATTCATTTTAAGGTACAATTCTCATTACTAACAAAGCATTGGCTTGACTTTTGCCTTAACAAACTCCAAATTTTCAGCTTATTAAAAGTTATTAAGGTAGTAGGTATTAAATAGGATAGAATATGATTGTGCAGAATATGTGCTTTATAAATACAACTAAACAGAGAATAATTAACAGGTAATAAACTACTAGTTAATAGTGAGAATTGGATCTTAAGCTGAACATTGTCTTCTTATACAGTAGTATAAAGAATATTTTAATAGCATAAAGAACGAAAATGATTTGGTATCACTTTATTTTAATGGTCCCTTTTGCACTTTTTGTTGACTCTAATTTACACTGAAATGACATGCCAACTAATTCGCAAGAGAGTACTAGGATACTGTCTGTTTCATATCTGGTGACTGCTCCACCAACAGACATTATTTACAATAAAGTTTGCATTATAATATTTTCTGTCTTTTAGTAGATATATTATACGAGCGGCTTGCTTTGTGGATCTAGATTTGCATTGTAAACCTTATATACATTTTAAACGTTATTATTTTTTGTTTCATGTTTTAAGCTTTAGTTGCTATACTCCCAAAATCACTTTTATTTACAAAATTCTGCACAGAAAAAGGAAGAAATGTCTGCAGATTTTGAAATGTGTTAAAGCAGCACTTTTATTTTTACCCATTTTACATCTCCCCTAGTGTTAAGCAGTTGAGTTTTACCCTTTTCAAACCCATTCAGCTAATCTTCAGGTCTGATGGAAGTATTTTAGCTTAAGCTTAGCATAGATAACTGAATCAGATTAGACCATTAGCATCACACATAAAAATGACCAATCAGTTTTCTAAAGTTTTCTATTTAAAGCTTAACTTTTCTGTAGTTTCATCATGTACTAAGACTGACGGAAAATTAAAAGTTATTATTTTCTAGGCCAACATATTTAGGAGCTAAACTCTCATTCTGCCGTAATAATCCAGAACTTTTCTGCCATACCATGACTGCACCATCTTTTTGTCAGAAATCATTCAGAACTATTTTCAGGGGTGGCTTTTCATTTTCCGTCAGTCATAGTGCGCGATGTAACTACTGAAGAATCAAGCTTTACATAGGAAATTTGTCAAAAAAAAAAATTTTCTAAGCTTTTGAGCGAGACGCTAATGGTCTAATCTGATTCAATGATCTATGCTAAGCTAAGCTAAAGTGCTTCCATCAGACCTGAAGATTGGCTGAATAGATAAAAAAATGGTAAACACAACTATTTACCTCTAGGAGAGCTGTAAAATAAGTTGTATTTACAAAAAAAAACACATTCCTTTAACACATTTTGTTAATTATAAGCAGGACCAGTCAGAATCAGCAGACGTTTCTTGCTCTTTTTGTGCAAAATCTTATAAAAAAATAAAAAAAAAAAATATATGCAAAATGATTTTGGGAGTATAGCAACTAAACTTAAAACACAAAACAAATAAATAATAACTTTTAAAATGTATAAAACAGAAACTACAAAAAAAGTGTAGTGTTCCTTCAAAAAAGAGACCATCAAAGTAAAAATGAAAAATCTATGCTGATTCTTTGCCATCTGAGAACCTTTATTTTTAAAAAGTGTGGCTGTCAACTAAGTTGGTTTTTATTTGTATTTGTCAGTAAAATTCTATGTCGTTTGCAGTGTTTGTGTTTCAGTTTCACTGGATTTGGTTTGTGTTTCGTGATTCATTGGATTTACTACCCAGCAGGCACACAACATCATAAGATGTTAATGTTAGGTTAGATTTAGGTTGTGATGTCAGGTGACCAAAATTCAATGTCTAGTCAGCCTCTAAGAACAACACTATTTTGAAATCCAATAACGAAGTTAAATGACATTTTGTTGATTGTAGATTGTGTTGGAAAGTGACCAAAATCCAATGTCGTCAGGAATGGCAATTAAAATCCAACATAGTGGACATCAAGATAGACGTCATAGTGATAACATTCACACAACATCAAGCTGTAACATCATTAGATGTTGATATTTGGTTGATTTTAGGTTGTGTTGGAAAGTGACCAAATTTCAACGTCAAGCCAGCATCTTAAACTAACGTCAGATTGACGTCAAATACTGACATCTATTTGTCAGGAATGGCAACCAAAATCCAACGTCTGATAGACGTCATAGTGGTAATGTCCACACAACGTAGTTGTAACATCATTAGGCGTTAATATTTGGTTAATTTTAGGTTGGACGTTGAACATTGACATTGGCCTGACCTTGGGTTCTGACGTCAACACGATTTTCATTTCCAAACAAAATGCAACGTCCCCACGATGTTGGGGTACAAAACCAGTCTGACATCATGTTGACGTCCAGTACCTGCTGGGTAAATTCTTGAAGGCTACCCTGTGTTGTATAAGTGTGTTTTGGTATAAAAATCTCTATCAGTCCAGGTTTTCCGAGTCTTTAATACTCTTCTTTGATGGACATTGGCATGGGCGGGGACACTAGGCCGCCGCTGCTGCTGCTGGTCACCATCGGCACATTGCCTGGCAGAGCTGAGCCCGGCGGGGTGGGTGTGGTGGTGGACGCCGGCTGAGGCTGCTGCATTTTCTTCTTATTGATTTTCCTCTCTTTAGCACGCCTGTTCTGGAACCAGATCTTCACCTGTCAACAACAACATGCCATTAGTCATGTTGCCAAAGCAAACCTTTTTATTTTTTCATATGTATGCTAGTTAAAGGTGATGATGGGATGGATGTGAAACACTGCACTGGAAAAATGCTTCATTGGATTTATAATGTTTGTAAAGGTAAGTGGTTACAAACTATTTAAATAGGCTGAATTTAAACAAACAAATAAAGTTGAACATGAGCAGAAACAGCCTATCAAGACTTTATTTGGAAAGTTTGTTTTGTTCCCAAACACCTTTGAGCTGCTATTGGTCCACGACAATTACATAATCGGTGGAGCTCCACCTTCTTTGACGTCCTTCGTGTTCAGGGAGTTCAGAATCAGACAGGAGAAAAAATATCCAGCACGACAACACTTAGATTGCAACATAAATGGTCTGGAGGGTCGAGTAGCAAAGTTGGTACAGATGTATCCGCACCTGTTTCATCACTCCCGGAAAGACTCATTCACACACCAGTCAAAAATCACAACCGCGTCACACAACATCTTAACAACTCTAAATATTATTCCTTTTGGTGTCTCTCCATGGCAAATATAAAGTAAAAAATATATGAAGAATGCTGTTTGTGTGAGGTTTCCTCATGTCAAGTGTTCCATGTGCTTTTGCTTGTATCATGTTATTCCTTTCTTCTGTTTTCCCGCCGTTAGCTTGTGTTCATTAGTTCCACCTGTGTCTCAGCCCTGTTTGTAATTAAGTTTATCAATAATTTTCCTTTGGCTTAGTCCCTTTATTCATCAGTGGTCGACACTGCAGAATGAACCGCCAACTTATCAAGCATATGTTTTACACAGCTGATGCCCTTCTAGCCGCAAGCCAGTACAGGGAAACACTCTAATTTAGTTTATTAAATTACCCTATAGCGCATGTGTTTGGAATGTGGGGGAAACTGGAGTACCCGGAGGAAATCCACGCCAACACAGGGAAAACATGCAAACTCCACACCGAAATGCCAACTGGTCCCCCTGCTGAAAAAATCCAGCTTAAACCAGCCTAAGCTGGTTGGCTGGTTTTAGCTGGTCAACCAGCCTGGTTTAACAGGGATTTTGGCCTTTTTTAGATTGGTCTTAGCTAGTCAGGCTGGGAGTTGACCAGCTAAAACCAGCTTGACCAGCCAAAACCAGCTATGTCCAGCTTAAACCAGGCTGGTCAAGCTGGTTTTAGCTGGTCATTTTCCAGCCTGACCAGCTAAGACCAGGCTGGAAACCAGCCTGGAAATGGCCAAAACCCCTCTAAAACCAGACTGGTCGACCAGCTTAGGCTGGTTTAAGCTGTTTTTTTCAGCCGGGACTCAAACCAGCAACCTTTTTGCTGTGAGGTGACAGTGCTACCACTGAGCCACCATGTCGCCCCTAAGATCATCATGTTCTGTGTATTTATACTCTTCCAGTGTGGCTTAGTTTTTGTCTGGTCTTATATTGTCATCATCCTTGTTTCCTACGGTTTGTTAATCAACTAAAAACGTTTTTGACTATACCTGTTTCCTGTGCGTTTGCACCCGTGACAGTTTGTCAGATGTTTATGAAACCGTTTTCTCTTAGTTACCATTGTTGTTGTGTTTAACAGTACAATCAAGCAGCGTGACATTTACAACCCAGCCCACTGCAGCGTGGAGGTGTGAGAAGGTTCGAAAACAGAATTTCCTTCAATTTTTTTTGCCCTTAAACGAAGAACATCATTTGAAGTATACCAGAGTCATAAAACATAAGTAACACCACCCAGCAACACTTTTAGTTCCCTGAATGTTTTAGGAACGTTATTTTTTGGTTCCCAGAATGTTTTCGTTTAGCTAGTCACAAAGGTTTTCTGTACATAATAGAATGTTTCCTACACATAGAATGTTACCTAAAGGTTAGGAGAATGTTCCTAGAATGCTCTTTTTTTCAGCCTGATCTCACAAGGAAGTTTTTTAAGGTTTTGTCAGTTTAGTGGCTAATTCATACTAAGGAGAACAGTCTTACGAAAAATGTACGATTTTTAAAGGAGGAATGGCATCAAACCTCATCCCTGAACCCAACCCTCATTGGGGGATGAGCAAATCATATTAAAAATGTACAAATGAGATTGTACAAATTCATACGAATTACCCACTATTGTCACGGTCATACAAGGCAGACAAAGATGGTTATATCTTTAAGGGTATTTATTAGTGCAATGCAACAGATGCAGAGAGATGAAGCAGGTAAGTGGTGAATCAGAGGGAAAGCGATCTCACACACAGTTCATATGGTAAGTTTCAGATCTTCAGTAATACACCATCAAAAGCGTGCACTTCCCTTAAGCAGTTGTGTTTGCGGCCACAGGAGAAGAAGGACATCCACGGACGAATATGAGAGGAAGAGGGAGAATCGTTGAGAAGAACCATCGGACATCGATTCCAGCCGGTGAGTGAATGAAGGAGGTGAGATTATATAGTGCATGGTGATTGTAGGTGCAGGTGCGGGTAATCAGTAATCGGGTGATTGTTCACGGGTGTTTTGGATGGTGAGGGAGAGCAGTGATTGGAGCAGCAGGAACGAGCTGACAACTATATAAAAAGTTCAGAATTGCTATGAGATAGCGGTGTCCTGATTTGAACAAAATCCCTGCATGGTTCTGATAAGGTTCTTTTTCTCAAAAAAAACAAACAAACGGGAACCAAATGTTCTGTGTTTGCTGGGCAGATAACGGAAAAGTTGAATGCAGGGGCATTGCTAGACATAAAGCTCTACTGGGGCACAGTTCCCCCTCAAAAAAAATAAAATAATAAATAATAATAATAATAATATAAATATATATATCATTATTGTTATTATATCATTATTATTCCAAATAAATAACAGAAACAGAAATCTAAAGACGCAAAAGTGGTAATGAGATAATTTAAATCTTTTGCATGAATATTTCATTTTATAGAATTTGTTAGAATTTTATAGAATTTGAATCTGTTGTGTGTTGTCTTAGACCCGACTCATGGCTGAGAATTAGGTTTATTAAGTCTTAACCCTGACTCATCATCCCTCCTTTTTGCTTCATACAACGAGCCATGCTTAGTCTAAATAAGATCACCATCGTATTCTTTAAACTTTGTTTGGTCCACTTGCAAAACTCACAGCGTGCCGACACCTCCACATCGAAGACATGTTACATGAGCGGCGCGGCTATTTTTCCAGCGCACATGTTCTCAGCCGGGAGCAGAGCAGCACGTCAGTGTCAAGTGTGTGAGGCACGCGGGTATAGTTTTTTCTGCACATGCTCAGTTTGCTTTTTGATTAATCTACATTGCTTTCACCAGCGTTGGTTCAGTTGCATATAGAGAATAACGTCTTTATTTCGAAATTATGACTCTTAATAAATACACTTGCAAGTAAATCACATCTCAAAGCATTTTCTGGGGCACTGGCGATTTTTACTGGGGCACGTCCAGATCAAACCTTTAGTTTGGGTCTTTCAGACTTTTTTTGTAGGATTTGGATCACTTTGATCCAAAAAATCTGGATTAAACTGATCCCATCAGAAGAGTGGATTCAGCATAGATTTCATGCCCAAAATTTATTAAAACATAAAAAATGTATCAAATAATACTAAATTTGGATCATGCAGCAGTATCTTATAATATATCCTATTGATTCATAAGGTTTTAATTGTATTTGTTTATCCGTCAGGTAGGTTCAGCCTTTCAGTGTAGGCCTACAGCAAAGTAGTTTGGCCTCAAAAAATAATCCCCCAAACAGCTGTCAAAATTGACCAAAAACAATAAATTTCATTCTGTCACTAATTAAAATATATATATATTTACTAATCACAATGGAAAATATTTTTGTTTTTAGAATATTTATTAGTGATGTCTGCAATGATAACAGAATAACCAAAAAATGCAAAGAATGGCAATCACTGATTTCTGAAATCACTTTCAACAATTGCAAAAAGAGACTGAAATAGCAGAAGCACAGCTTCATCTGGCAGAGGAACAACTGACTCTGACCAAACTGCAGCAAACCAAGGCCGGACTTGAGATTCGCCTCTTAAAGGTTACACTCAGACAAGCTGGTCTCTCCACATCAGATGAGAAAGTCTGAAATTATTGTGGAGTTTTTGGCATTAAGTCTTTTTTATTCAATACATCTATATTTGAAACTTTTTTAGTTAGTTTGTTTTTTTGAATGTGTTTTATTTCAAATAAAAATAAAGTTATATTGACCTCACACTGGCTATTCTACTTGTTGCTCTTTAAATATCTATAATCTTGTGATTATCCTATCCTGTTTGAGCACTGGTTATCCAGATTTAGTGATCCTGAAAAGTTCCTATCCGGATCAGATTGATCCAATCCGATGTTGCTTTGAAAAACTGGCTCAAAAAGTAAGCTGGATTAGGTGATCAGGGATCTCAGAAAAAGGATTACTAAATCCGGATACATTTTATCCGAATTAAACCTTTTGGAAAAACAAGGCCCAGGTGATGAATAAATGAACTTTTCTAAACGTTTATTAATTTCTTTCTTCTGTTGAACACAAAATGTGATATTCTGAAGAGAGTTGGAAATAAAAGCAGCCTTAGGAACAAAAATACTACACTGTAAAACCCAACAGTCAACTTCATCAAAGGAAATGAGTGTAGTTAACTCAAAATTGACTGAAAGTTAACTCTACTCATTTGAATAGAGTTTTGAACTCAGTGTTGAAGGTAATGAGTTAATTAAATACCTCATTTCTTCAACTTAAATGGAGTAAGTTCACAGTACTCATAGATTAGTTTAACTCAAACGGTTTAAGTTGCCTTAACTAATTGGGTTTTACAGTACTCAGTTGGTTTAAGTTCTTCTCATTTATTGGGTTTTACTGTGCTCAAATTGCTTCATTTACTCAAATAGATTAAGTTTACAGTACTCATTAGGATTAATTTTTGAACTTAAATGGTTTGTTGCAATCTGTTTCCTCAAACGATTTGAGTTAACTTATTGGGTTTTACAGTGTATGGTAGTCCATCTGTTCCAGCGTTCTTCACTATATCTCATTCTGTGCTCAGCAGAAGAAAGAAACTTTGGAACAAGTGAAGTAAATGAGAACAGCATTTTCATATTTATGTGAGCTGTCACTTTAAGAACAGTATAATGCAGCTGACCTGTCTCTCTGACAGACTGAGTGCGGTTGCCAGTTCTGCTTTTCTCCTTATTGTGATGTAGCGACTGTAATGAAACTCTTTCTCCAGCTCCAGACGCTGATGATCCGTATACACCACCCGATATTTGTCTTTTGTTCTGGTCTTCCCTCCTAAAATGACAAAAAAAGTCTACTGTAAATATATATATAGTGCTCAGCATATGAATACACCCCTCACAAATCTCTCATTTAAATTAATATTTTCTATAGGATGCTATACAATATTATATTTGTGCATATACATTAGTTTAGTAAGTACTGACGTAAAATCTGGAGCTAATATAACAAAATAACTTACGATAACAGTTAAAAAATGAGTAGCCCAAATGTATATGTTAGGGAAAAATATTAAATAAACATTTTCAAAATAGCAAAAATCAAGAGAAACAAAAAATATATTATAAATATATATTTATTAAAATAAATATAAATATATATATATATATATAAATTAAAATAAATATATATTTTAATATATAATAAATGAAAAAATAAATGAAATTTTGTAGTTTGTAAATTTTGTATGCAATATTTTGCATGAATTTAAATGTATTATCTTTCCAATTCTAAAGATGTTTGGTGACTAAAAAATGACTTTAATAAATATATCTGTTTAATAAATATGTTTTGTTCAAATGCACCAATATATATTACCCATATTCACTGAGAAATGGATAAAATATTCTTTTAATAAATGGGGTGTGCTCATTTATGCTGAACACTGTGTGTGTGTATATATACATCTTTATTTTTTTATATACAGTATATTTTATTATATATTTTTCTTTATTATATTTATAAATTTTTTACTTCACATAATGGGTTTTTTGGCAACCAACCACAGAGCTTGCGATATGTGTACGTGTTACATTTTTTGAGAGGTGCGTCATCGTCACCTACGGCCACATCGACGAGCTATGCCTCCATGCGTAGGCTGTGCCGTAGCATACTCGTGCGCTTGAGGCAGAAGTATAAATCAGCCTTAACGCGTACGCGTAGCGCAAGCTCTGTGATTGGTCAGCTTGGTAGCGCTGATGAGTGTGGGTGGAGGTGAGAGCCGCGTGCCCGATGCAGCGAGTCTTTACAAGTGTGGAGTCCCGTGAAGGAGCTCCGGATGGAGACTGTTGTTTTGAGTTTACCTTATGATTAAAGTTGTTGCACGTCCGTCGGTTTCCGCCTCAAAATGAGTGAATTTGAGCCACTTGTACATTAAGGAAGTGTTCAGAAAAAACAAAACACCAGCGAAGAAACTCGACACAGAGGAACATAAACACCTACTGCCAGCTAGAGTTTTGGAAGTGTATTGCAGAAAAACAGAAACAGCTCGCAGAAGTATAAATGCACAGCTACGCGCGAGGAACCAGGGTTAACCCACCACAGCTGAAATCTACCCGCATTTGTCAGGCTGGCGGGTCTTAATGTCAAGCCCTGCTCACTGAGGATTTATTTTTTTTAACAAAAGCTGTTTTGAAAGGACACTCATCGCCAGAAATCCAAAACCAAATAAAGCTGACACTAATTAATGATGATGCGATTATAAACGTGGGGTCATAATTTAGTTTTTAAGTTAATGTGTTGATCTTTTCTATTAAAAAGTAACTATGGGAACACGCTGTTTGCTCCCTTAATCAAGCCGATGGTTAAGAGCACACATACATACGACACCAAGAAGTCCACGTTATAAAGGTCTTGGAGTCGCGTCTCTATATTTCAAACTCAGTTTACCCTGTCAGTGGCGAGAGGGACTTAAGTGGCTGCTGGGTTAAATATTAAAGCATAAGAAAGAAGGACACCGCCTGTCTAGGGCAACAGGCACAGAGGGAGGAACTGCAGATAATTAGGCTTCTCCGCCATCGCATCTTCATTGAAAATCTCACAAGAGACCATAATCTCTAGTTATCATTAACTCAGCCGAGAAACTCGTACAGTCCTCTAATCGAAAGGGCATTTTATTGTGCTCTACTTACACTTTACTTTTATTGCGCTACACTTTGTATATGTCTCAGTTCAATATATGATTGTGAGCAAGTAACATACACTGTAAAAAGATAGATGGGTTTCACACAATCGAGTTACTGTTTACGAGTTTAAAACAATTAAGTCAAGTCAAAAATTGTGTTGTTTCAGCTCATTTGAATTACTGTAAGTAGTTTGAACAAACAGCAAACGTCATTCCTCCATTCAAAAGGGCTTTAAATGTGCTGTGCTTTGTTTTTCAAGTAATATACACTGTGGGGAAAAAATGCTGGGGGTTCCACACAATCAAATTAGGTTAAAGGTGCTGTATGTAAGTGTTTGACTCTTCTAAAGCATAAAAACACCATATTATGTGGGCAGATATTTCAGAAACATGCTAAGTGAACATCCTTGTTTATCTGAAAAACAATGCTGAAGTCAGATATTCTGCTTTGAAAATGTGCGTTACGTGCTGGAACTTCGGTCTTTGTTTTAGTTCATTAACCTGGCCACTTTAGCCAATTATATTTCAGCATCCTGGATTGCCTTGGTGGAAAACAGCGTATTTCATTCATTCATTTAGAAAGGCTCTCAAAGCATGCGTTCGTGACCGAAATGCGACCTCCGACGGAGAGTAGCAGCCTCCGAAATGAGACGCAGATTCAGAGTTCCACATGAGGTTATTAATTAGCAAATAATATAAATATCATGAACGTAAACATTAGGTGAGCCAGCCTGATCTCACGAGGAAACATAAGTATTTTACATTTTGTCAGTTTAGTGGCTAATTCGTACAAATTCGTACTAGTTCAGTCGTACAAAAATTTACGATTTTAAAAAGGAGGCGTGGCACCTAACCCCAACCGTCATTGGGTGATAAGCAAATTGTGCTAATTTAATTAATGTGCTAATTATCAAAAAGTTACAAATTGCCGTGAGATTGTGTTGACCAGGTAACATCATAACCTCGTGTCAAAACACGCTACGTGACTAGATTTGCAGTAATGAGCAATTTGGCTGTTTGCACCAAATGAAACACGACATGAAATGTAAATACAGCCATTCAGAAGGACAGAATAGTGCACTCACTGCACTCCAATGAAATGGTAGGGCTTATAATGTAATTAATACATGTTAAATCTCTTTAACATTATTAAGTGTAGATGCTGAATCACTGATATGTGTTGGCCTGCACTGAGTTACAGTTCTGAAGTTCAATTTCAGACGGTTTATTGTATTTTCAGGATCTGAGCTGAACTATCTGCTGCTGCTTTCAGTATATGGCAATAAATGTCATGTGAAATGGCATTCAAACTCACATTGTTAGCATTTAACATTGAGTAAAGTACATGAGGTGTACCTGAGCTGATCATTGTCAGTTTTCTGTTGTTCAGCTGCCAGAAAAGCCGTTTTTAATAAATCAATTTGAGATGTTGGCTAGAACAAAAACTCCTTTTAATATGGAGAATATTCCTTCTAACGCGTGGCATTACTTTTATTTAGAACACACCCTAAATCAGCCTTTAGGCTTGATCGTCAGACTCGCTCCTGTTGGTCAATATGGCAAGCTGCGCTTGCGTTTGTTTTGATCCAGAAATGCAATACCTAGTTCAACCACTGGGCATCAGACTTACATACTGCACCTTTAACATACTAATTTTTTACAAATTTAAGTGGATTGAACATAAAACAATTAAGTTGTTGCAACCAAAATATTATATAATATCAATAAATGTGTTGTTTTGCCTCATTTTACTTACTGTAAGTAGTTTGAACAAACAGCAGACATCATTTTTTGAGTGAACTGTCCTCCATTCGAAAGGCATTTTAATGTGCTGTATTTTGTATACATTTCAATTCAACTTGGTAACACTTTACAATAAGGTTGTATTAGTTAATGCATTTACTAACATGTATAAACAATGAACGGTACAGTACAGTTGTTACAGTATTTGTTCATGTTAGTTAATGAAAATACAGTTGTTTATTGTAAGCAGATGTTAACGGTGCATTAACTAATGATAACAAGCATGAATTTGGATTTTACTAATGCACTAATGAATGTTAAACTGTGATTAATAAATGCTGTACACGTATTGTTCATAATTAGTTCATGTTAGTAAATACATTAGCTAACACTAATGAAACCTTATTGTGAAGTGTGACCCATTTAGGATTGTGAACAAGTAATATACACTGTAAAAAAGCACACTTGAATTAGGGTACATTTTTCCAAGTTTAAGTATTGAACATAAACAATTAAGTTGTCGCAACAAAAAGTCAATAATTGTGTTGATTCAGCTCATTTTAAATAAGTAGTTTGAACAAATAGTGAATGCCCCTTTTTGAGTGTACTGCCCTACTATTATTGTGCTACACGTATATGGTTTCATTCAATTTATCATTAGGAACAAGTAGATAACTGGGTTCCACACAATCAAATTACTTTTTAAGAATTTAAGTGGATTGAACATAAAACAATGAAGTTGTTGCTACACAAAGTCAATAATTGTGTTGTTTCAGCTCATTTTAATTACTGTAAGTAGCTTGAACAAACAGCAAACGTCACTTTTTGAGTGAGTCCTCCATTCGAAAGGCATTTTAATGTGCTGTACTTTGTATAAGCTTTAATTGGGTAACTGGGTATTAACTGGGTATTAATTAAATGGGTAACACTTTACAATAAGGTTGTATTAGTTCATTCGTTCATTCATTTTCTTTTCAGCTTAGTCCCTTTATTAATCAGGGGTCGCCTGAACAGCCAACTAATCCAGCATATGTTTACGCAGCAGATGCCTTTCCAGCTGCAACCCATCACTGGAAAACACCTATACACTTCCATTTTCACACATACACTATGGCCAATTTTAGCTGACCCAATTCACCTATACCACATGTCTTTGGGGGGAACAAAGACATGTGGTATAGGTGTGGGGGAAACCGAAGCACTCTGAGGAAATGCACAGGAACATGGAGAGAACATGCAAACTCCACACAGAAATGCCAACTGGCCCAGCCGGGGCTCGAACCAGCGACCTTCTTTCTGTGAGGCAATCGTGCTACCCACTGCGCCACAGTGACGCCCGGTTGTATTAGTAATGCAATTACTAACATGAATAAACAATGAGCAATACATTTATGAAAATACAGTCATTCAATGTTAGATCATGTTAACTCACGGCGCATTAACTAATGTTACCAAGCATGAATTTGGATTTTAATAATGCATTAGTAAATGTTGAACTGTTATTAATAAATGCTAAAAAAAAATTCATGTTCTAGTTCATGTTAGTAAATACAGCAACTAATGAAACCTTATTGTGAAGTGTGACCCAATTATGATTGTGAACATGTAATATACACTGTAAAAACAAAAGCGCTAGGTTCCACACTATCAAATTAAGTCAGCTTATTAGTTTTTACACATTTAAGTGGATTGATCATGAAACAATGAAGTTGTTGCAATGCAAAAAGTCAATAATTGTGTTGTTTTGGCTCGTTTTTCTCTTACTGTAAGTAGTTTGAACAAACAGCAAATGTCCCTTTTTGAGTGAACTGTCCTCCATTCGAAATGCTTTTTAATGTGTTGTGCTTTATACATTTCAATTCAATTTATGATTAGGAACAAGTCATATTCACACACAAAAAAATGCTGGGTTCCACACAATTCCTTCATGTTGTCCCAACACAAACTGATTAAGTTAACTTAAACGTTTATTTATTTATTTATTTATTTATTTATTTATTTATTTATTTATTT